>JAGVVM010004939.1:0-21491 GCA_019149425.1 Psidium friedrichsthalianum | reverse complement strand
GGTCCGTGTAAAAGGGGGGGGGGGGGTCAACGCACTGAGCTTTGGTCCGTCTATGCCGCACCTTCCGCCTTTCCTTAGGCGGGTCTCATAATCTTTGGGAACCACTAGCTCATCGTACCACTCGCTTCACATCTCACACGCACAGCCGACATCTGACCGAAAGAAACAACAGAACAATCATGACTGAAACTGTGTCGGAAGGTGATGATCGCAGTATGGCTCTCTGTAGTGGATAACACCAGTTTAAATAGGCGGCTTGCAGCGACCATGGCGGCAATGATGGAGGTGTCCGTTCTCACATCACTGAAGACGTCCGCTGTGAACGAAAATATGACCATTCTAGAGTCTGTTTTGGCATAATTTCCGTTTTGGGATGAATTCTGTTATACGCACAATTCAATCAAGGACTCTCACATTAACTGCTTCCCAAGATCCAATTTTTATTCTCTCTCTTGAAGAAATCCGCAATGTCGAAGAGGGCCTGAACGGGGTAAGATTCGATGAGCTCATTTAGTCGAATAAGGAGCCTTGATTGTATTGACAATGTCGAAGGTCCAATCTTACTTGCCCTGAACGTGCTGAACTTTCCACCTTTTGTCATTCACGCATGACGAACTATCGGTTTGATTACTGTTTTACTCTTGCTGTCGAGCCAAGTATGTTTCGAGATGTTTGCAGAACAAAACGTCAGTCAAGGGCCCGATCAACAGCAGCCCCCGAAGCTCAATCTGGGTATTTGAATGTTTCCATTGCAATCGCTTATAGAACAGTTTGTTTGTGAAAAAAAATTGAGAGCTTACAGAGGGGTTGGACATCTGTTCCTCCGCGTTTTGTGGCGTCTGGTCCCATGGTAACATTTTGTTCATGTAAACATTTAAATATTGTTGGGGACGGTATAGATGATTGAAAATCTGACAACGAATCGTAGGGGTTAACTATTATCAAACTTTCGCTTAAAAAAATCTGAATGGTAAAAATAAGAAGAAAACTCGTGCACATCATCTTAGAATCTCGACTGCTCTCTAGTGAAGTTACAGACGTGCTATAAACTCAGGACACATTTTACCTAAGGAAAATATGATACAATGAATCACTGGCGGACACTGCACAATCAACTTCAGAGTATCAAGAACATTAAACTTAGGATACATTTTCTTAGGAAAATACTGATACTCGAAGAACATGTCATGAGGATCATGGCATAATGCAACTTAAGCTCAACCACAATCAAGCGCACATCAAATCAATATCTGACCTTTGTCAATCAAACTCCCTCCCCTATAACAGCCGAAGGCTTGCATTTCTTAGCTCAACCTTAAGGAAAGAGAAATACCATGATTAACAACGACAATTAGGTCTTTAATGTACATACCCCTACGAGGTCAAATCGAGAAAGCCCTTCCAAGAAAACTATTGTAATAGTAAGTTTTAACCATTGCGGCCTTAGAGAGTAATAGCGGCTTCTTGACAGGAGACCTTTGGTGAGGCAAATGATATCTGGACTGACACAAAGAGTCCGAATATGTTTCCGGTTATGAGACTATGTACGCTATGTCCCTGCCAAGAGAGCAGTCATCCAAGATGCTTAGGATGCGAGGAAGCCTATCGCTCGAACCTTCTACAAGGCAGTCTTCAACTTTTGACTCAATGTGGCTTCATCCTGGTCATCTCATAGTCCCTTGTTGTCAAGTTTCCCCGCACTGAGTGAGGCTTTCTTCTAACGCCCAATTACAAATTTTCTTTGGCACGACAAGGGTATTGAAGTGGAAGTTCATTCTTTGTGGAGGCCATGACCACAATCGAAATCTCTGATACCATATTGATAGAATAATTTGAAGGTGGACACACTAGGATTGCACTCAACTCAACTCTAATCAAGAAAGGATTGAGAAAATTAGAGAAAATCTGAAATTGAATTTTCTCCTGTCTTTTTTTTTTTTTCCTTTTCATATTTAATGATCATAAGACGTGCTTTTATATAGGCTTCTTAGATGACCCTTACTCTTAAATAACTTATAAATATATCTAGTATTTTAAGGAGATATATTCCTTTAATCTACAAAACATTGACTAGACATGAAAACATCACATTCTAAAATGCATATGTCACGGGCCGATCGAATCAAGACTCAATAACTCGTGCGGCCTTAGGAAAACCTTCCCAAGTCAGCCTTACTCGCTCACCTCACAACACTCTAGAGAGAGAAACTAGAGAAAGAAGCTCTGGAATTCTATTACTCGTGAGATGAGTTGATCCAAATGAGGGGAATTGCCCCTTATTACAATAATTCGTACGATATGATCCGAAATCTCCCTTAGATCTAACGGTAGAGGATTAGATCTCCCCAACTACCACCTACCCCGAAATAAATACAAAGTGTAAATTACAATGCCCACCCACCCCTAGGATCCTTCTAGAATCCTAGGATGATTCCCCGTTTAAGGAGAGATCGGGGGGAGGGGGCGCGACCGTCTCGGTCCATAAACCCTCTTGGGGGGAATGGATGCAATTCCTTCGCCCGGACCGTGTCACATGCATGTTGGACATTTGTGAATTTTATTTAATTACTAAAAAAAAAAGGTAACCAATCTTTGCAGGATGGTTATCAGATATGACTTCCTACTCGTGTGAAGGATTATGTTTCATTGAATTTGAGAATTGGAAGGGCAGGAGCTAGTGGATTAGCGTACACATTTTCTAGTGACCAGGATGCAAAATACGCTACAGAACTCGTCAGAGTGGTCGACATGGGAAGGTTTAGATGCTAGAGCTCTGTTTCTAGTGGTAGAGATGGAGGCAGGTGGAGGTGGTGATTCTAGTTAATGGAAGGTTTATGATGGGATAATCGAATGTGAGACTCACACAAACACTCACATACCTACTCCACAAAGTAGGATGAGACCGAATATGGCTTTTCAATAATCTGTATTCGCAATCGATTTATCCATATCAAAATTGTGAGTCCCAAAAATTCGGCGTCCTATTCATGCTTAAAAGCGCATGAGTGCTAATGCAGCTAAAACTCATAAAGGATCCATCTTTGTTAAACTCGCAATTCTTTTCTCCTATAAGACAACATAGTATGAACAAAGATATAAAGTAAAAATTCTAGGGGGCTCTTATCAATTACGTGGTCGAAGCCAGATTTATATAGAATTTATAAATCAACAGCTAATTTTGTTGTTGTTCAATAAAAAAATGAACACAATGGCTGTCCATCTTGAGAAAGTGCTCTGCTATTTAACATGATTTTTGCTCTAGTGGATAATAGATTCCAAAGTCTGATGCTTGAAACTACTATTTGAACGTGATTCTAAGTCAAAAACAACACTGGCATTGGTTTCATATAAAGACAAAGAAGCTTAAAAAGCTAAACATGCTGCAACAAGTACATGACCGACTCGTGGAGGTACCCTTGAGAAAGGACGCCATCGAGAAAATCTATATCATGTTCTCATTCGGCAGCATTAAGATTAGGTTCTGCTTTTTCTGGCTAGCCATAGTTTCGAATCTCAGGGATACAGAGGTATTAGATGATGTATTCCACACCTACAGATTCCCAACCATGTAGTAGTATAAATCATGAATGAGAAATTGCAAGAAGGTACAATTTCGAAGAGAAAATGGCCAAGGTTTCACTTACTTCAAGTCTCCCTTTCAACCTCCAATAGCAAGTAAAAAGGGACTTTCTTTCCGTGAAGGAAACAAAACAGCAGCACCCCGCACCAATGACAAAGCTCAGTATTCCAACTATCTACAACATTTACAGTTGCAGTAGAAATTTAATTATGAAAAACAAAGGACTATTCATGCGAACCGGACTTTTATAACAACTTATTTCTGACTCGCGTCCTTAGGGTAATCTATCGAGTTACACAAAGGAATTAATTTAATCAATAGAAAGCTTAGAATTCCAATTATCTACAATAGTTTACAGTTGCAGTAGAAATATAATCATGAAAAACAAAGGACTATTCATGAGAACCGGACTTTTATAGCAACTTGTTTTAACTCGCGTCCTTAGGGTAATTTATTGAGTGACGCAAAGGAATTAATTTACTCAATAAAAAGTCCTTGCTTGGAAATTTCTACAGTTCCAATTAAAAGAAGAGGTTTCATCTACAAGGATGTTGGGCTTAATCTGTGGATACTATAATTACGAAAATAAAACATTTTTACTTCTTTGTAGAAAACCGCGTGTCCATAGCCAAGGAACGAAACTTTCCATGTGAATTAGATGCATGATACACATCCGACACCTTCAGATGAAACAAACATTAGACCATTTAATATGATTTTGTTGAATCTTTACTAAATGATTAATGAGCATAGCTAGGCTATTTTTATGAAGATGTGATTGGCAATAGCCTAATTTTAAACAATCATATCTACCCAAATGACTGAAGAAATTGTTGATCACCTCAATGTAATTTTAGTGACGGGAATTTATTAGCTTTTACTGAAAATTTTCTATTTTTCAACTTTATCATAACGTGGATCACCTAATATATTTATGAAAAAGTCATTGATTGCCTAACGCATTTTCATGTACTTGTCTTTTGTTTTTCTCTAACTTCCCTTGATCATATCTACGAAAATAGTTAAGTAAATTGGAGTATTGAGATGCGCCTAATACTAGCTTGAGCGAGATATATGAAACCTGATTGAAGGTAGTTTATTAGACCACCAACTAGTGAAGATGAGCTCCAGAAGCGGAACGTGAAAGCACACAGGCAATGTAGGGTTGAGACAACATTTTCCAGAGTTCGAAGAGAGTAGCAGATCAATGGTTTCTCATTCTTCTAAATCTTTTAGATCTTCTCAAAGCAGTAAATAGAATTCGAAGTGTTATTCAGTCGATAAAGCTATGCATGAAAAGATTTACAACTAATACAAGCATCAGATTTTAGAGTGCGTAAGCTTGCTGTACGAACCTGTCGTTTTGCAAGCTACCACTTCACAACATGGTGAACAGATCTCTTCTGAATAGCATAGAAAGAAGGGGGTACAAAACGTCAGTGCCACAGACCTTTCTCTTGTGATGCTCTTGCATACTCAGCGCCACCCAAAAAATAGAAAAACACTTTGTTTTTTCTTCTCAAAGCCTAAAATAAAACAGAAGCTTAAAATGCTAAATAGCATGCTGCGACAAGTACATGACTCGACTCTTACAATTACCCTCTTAACTCCATCGAAAAGGAAGACATCGGGAAAATCTAAGATATTTTTTACTATGCTCTTATTAGGCAGCATCAAGAATTAAGTTCTATTTTTTTTTTTTACATACCTCGCAACATAGTTTGTATGGACAGGGACATTTTCGTTCGAAAGAAAATGTCTCCAGGCCTCGCACTCCGTTTCCTCAGCCGTCCGAGCCACTCTCTCCTACTAACTAGTAGAATGGGACAACTTTTATATTATAGGGACAATACTAGTTCATTTTCGGTAAAAGTTAATTTTCTGGTCCTAAAATTCCGGTATGAATTGCACCCACGAAGGTACCTTTCTCCATTGTTGGTGGAGTTCATAACAAATACCATCATTTTGTGAGCAAAAACAAAATCATTTCATGGGCTAAAGTCGACATGCTATACAAATCAGTTCATGGCGCTATTGACTGGTCTTGTTTAAGGCTTTTTTCCAATTTAGGTTTTTTTTTTTACCATTTGGGGTTGCAAAATTTTTTTTTTTTACGTTTTTGGTCCCCCGCGGCACTCTGAGTGCCGCGCGGGCCCGCGCCCAGCCCAGCGCGGCACTATGAGTGCCACGCGGGCCCGTTTCCTTTTTTTTTTTTTTTTTTTTTTATTTTAAACCTTCATTTTATATAAATTTTGTAATTTTTGACGAGTTTCTAATAATTTCAATTTTATATAAATTTGTATATATAATTTTTTCCTTTTGAAGCTTATTTTTTTAACATAATTATCAATATTATTAAAAAATTTATTAATATGTATGTAATTAATTTATTGACTATGTAAATTTTCCTTTTCAAATTAATATGTATATAATTAATTTATTAATATTTCTTTTCAAATATTATTTTTTTTACTTTGAGGCTTATTTTTATAACTTAATTCTCAATAATTAATTAAAAATTATTAAGAAATATATAATTAGTTTATTTAGAATGTACATAAAAAAATCATAAAATAAAATTATAAGTTTATATAAATATATAAATTTTAATATATAATTTTTATAAATTTAAAACTTATATAAATATATAAGTTATAAAATAATTTATATATTTATATTTATAAATATATAAATTATAAATTTATAAATATATAATTTATATATTCATATTTATAAATATATAAATTATAAATTTAAAAACTTATATAAATACTTTTATAATATAAATTTATAAAAACAAGTGAAAAAATATGAAATTACAAAAAAAAAAAACTACCGCACCGGCCTCCTCAATATTATTTATTAATAATTTACATAGTAATAAATTAATTACATACATATTAACAAAATTTTCAATTAATTATTGATAATAATGTTATAAAAATAAGCTTCCAAAAGCAAAAGTTTATATTTACAAAGTTATAAAAATTAAAAATTATTAAAATTATGTAAATAAAAACATAATTAAAAACAAAACTGCTGCACTGGCCTCCTAATTATTTTATTATTAGTTATTTGCATAAATAAATTTTTTATTTAATTATTAATAATTATGTTATAAAAATAAGGTTCAAAAGAAAAATATTTATATTTACAAAGTTATATAAATATAAAATTATCATAAAAACATACATTAAATTATGAAATTATAAAAAAAATGCAATTGCACGGGAAAAAAATGCAATGGTACTAATTTATTAAGCGTGTTATCCATGTTTTTGTAATCTAAATATGTGGTCTTTAAATATCTTATTAATTTTATTTTATGATTTTTTTATTTACATACTAAATAAACTAATTACATATTTCTTAATAAGTTTTTAATTAATTATTGAGAATTAGGTTATAAAAATAAGCCTCAAATTAAAAAAAATAATATTTGAAAAGAAAGATTAATAAATTAATTATATACATATTAATTTGAAAAGGAAAATTTACATAGTCAATAAATTAATTACATACATATTAATAAATTTTTTAATTAACTATTGATAATTATGTTTAAAAAAATAAGCTTCAAAAGGAAAAAATTATATATTTCAAATTTATATAAATTTGAAATTATTAGAAACTCGTCAAAAATTACAAAATTTATATAAAATGAAGGTTTAAAATAAAAAAAAAACGAAAAAAAGGAAACGGGCCGGACGCGGGCCCGCGCGGCACTCAGAGTGCCGCGCGGGACCCAAAACCGTAAAAAAAAAAATTTGCAACCCTAAATGGTAAAAATAATAATAATAATAACCTAAATTGGAAAAAAACCCTCTTGTTTATACGTTCATTCTTTTTTCAGTGGAACAAATTATGTCAACTAAGCCTCAACGATGATGGAGGGTGTCGAACGGAGAAAAGGGAAGAAAATATGACCATTTCTGGAGTCAGATACAGGAAAGAGTAAGAGCAAGGGAGGACGAATGCTGTTGTGGCTTAATTTCTGTTTGTGACCAATTCTTAATTCTGTGATGATTGGCTCTCCCACACGCCTCTACCATATCAACCGGCCACCACCAGCCCTGCAGCCACCATCTCAGCCTGCAGTTGCCGCTGGTCCCAGCTCCTCCCGGTGATTCCCGATGGTCATCTCTCTTAGCCGATCTCCGATTCTTCGTCCTCTTTCATTCTTGTTCAAGGAGTCGTTTACTGATGAAAATAGTCGTTACAGAGAAGAAGGATATTAGGAGAGAAAACATTGCTAAAACAAAAGCCTTGGAGGTCTCTTGGTGTTTCGCCTGAAAAGTCGCCTGCCATTTGTCGCTGTTCTTCGACACTCATCGCCATCCCCACGTGGTTAGCCATTGCTGCCGTCGTTTCTTGCCATCTCGAAGCCGCACCTTCTCTCCTCTGCTTTGCAGAAACCAACCGTGAATTTCGGGCCCCGCTGATTAAACCGGGTAATTCCTCCTCTTTGTCCCACCCTGTTTTTGATGAAGATTACGATCCAAAATGGCACCTACAGATTAGGGGATTGAATCGGCTCCATACGAGTTTATGTCAGTGATTGTGCACATTTTGAATCAATCTCGTGTGGACTCGGCTTATTACCAGAGCTCATGACGCTCGGTTTCGATGCTCAACAGAATGCCTGTGAAGTGTTCGATAAAATTCCTCTCACAGATGAATATGAAATACTTATCGGCTTTGTTGAAAGTGAAAATGAGCTGTATGTTACAAGTTAGAAGATGATTTGTAGATAACTTGGTGAGTTTTTCTTTGAGGTGTTATCATGGCTGCCGAGATGTGAACGTGTATATGTTTGATTTGTTTTGGTATCTCCACAACTCGGTGATGTTCTCATGGTGGTCGATGAGAAGGGCATGCTTCGGAGATACAGATTTGTGCATTCACATTCTCCGGTGTTCGTGATTCAAAACACTTTGGGGCGGTAGGTGTTGAGGGTAAATGAAGAAGAAGATGGAAGGAAAAAAAAAAAAGAATATGGAAGGGTATAATGAAGAAGAGATGGAAGCAAAAACATTAAAAAAAAATAATAATAACTATCCCCGTTGGGAAATGGGAATGGGGATCTTGGGCTTTATCAGGTGAAGGACCATCATTATCATCAGGTGCTGAGTGAAGGTGGTCATTATCATCAGGGTGAGTGAAGGTGTGGTGATGGGAATGAGAGAGATTTGATAATGAACAGGAGTTAAACTTGGAGATGAGCTTGGAGATGGATGGTGGACGCCACCACCGCCATCACCCTCATCACCGTAATAACTATCACCATCGGGAGTTTAAGACATTGGACTTCCTCCAGATAATGGCTCGCTTAAGTGGCCAATTTTGAATTCATAAATACACGAGTAGGTAAATAAAACCTTACGTAATAGCTGCTTCTCAAAATGTTGTCTTTGTGTAAAACTTATTTGTTTTCTCTGTTCGCTTATTTGAGACCTGATGTTGTTGGTCTAGTAATTGTATGTGAGATAGATACTTCTTTTGTTTTATTCTCATATAACCATGTATACATTTGTCTATGACTATGTGAGAATTTATGGGATAAGTATACTGCAAGTGTTATAACTTATGTACGGCGATCATTTGAGTATCATAACTTTTCTTCACTCACTTGAGTGGCACAACTTTTAAAAGTCAATCACTTGAGTACCATTGACGATTTGACTAAGTGAAAGTCCTACATGGATGGCGAGAAAGCTGACATGGCATCGCCGACACGATTTTTTTTAATTTTTAAATATTTTTTGGAATATCTTTATTTTTTTATTTATTTTGAATCTTCTTATTTTCCATTGATTTTTTTTTTTGGGTTTTTAACATTGGCCGACGAAGGTCATTTATGACCCTCACTAGCCGCGAATTCGTCGCTAAGGGCGGCCTTGCCAAATCTAGGCGAGGGCCTTCACGGCTATGGCTAGAGAGGCCATGAGGGCCCTCTCCTAGATCTGGTGAGGGCTTTGCGCCCTCGGCCTTCGGCGATAGATTCATGGCTGATGAGGTTTGCCGATGACCCACACTGGCTAATGCCAAAACCAAAATAAAAAAAGAAAAAGGAAACAACAAAAAATGAAAAATAATATAAAATAATGATAAAAAAAATCATTGAAAATTTACGTCAGATGATTTGCCAGAAGTGGCAATTAGGTGATCCATTTTGTTCTAATTTGATACTCAAGTGTGCAAAAAAAAAAATTATGGCACTTAATAATCACTGTACAAAAGTTATGGTACTTGTGATGTACTTATCCCTGATTTATGTGATAAACCTGGAAGTTGTCTTCCCTCTTGAAGGAAATATCGATTTGTATCTATCATGGTCACGAGAAGAATACAGGTATAAGCCTTTGGGACCATTATTACTCCAAAGTGGCTGACCACGACCTCGCATATCAGCTCTAACAACATTAGCACTAGCAAATTATCATCAAACAATCCATGGACGAGGTTGAAGAAGCATTGTATCGCAAGAGTGCAAGTGAAGGAGAAGATTATGTGAGAGTCATAAGTCGATAGGAGACTTTAATCTTACTTGCCCTAATTGGTGCTGGTAGAAAGTTCATTGTTTACTTTTGTAGGAAGTTGTTTGAAGCTTTTTGTGGATCGTGCAATCATAACTTTAGTATTTCTCTCAATTATATTTAAAAAAAATATCACATAAAAGACCTATAACTTTTACTTTTGTCTCAATTTTACCGACCTAATATGGCACTTCCTCATCAAAGTCATGGCGTCCTAAGCTCACCACGTATACTGTTGGCTTAACAATTCAATTTAAATGAGATAAGAAAAGCATAGCACTTTTATTTACTATGACCAACAAAGGTCGGATCAATTTCAAGTTCAGCCAAGGAAAAACATCAGGTAGGTCTCAAAAAGTCACCTATCACTTCTACCTGGTACATCAAGAACCCAAGTTGACATAACCGCCAGTACTACCAAAAACTCCCATAGTCTGTACGTTCGTCGACCCCTCTTGCTCAAAAATTACTGTCAGTCCGTGCTATACACGCGTTATGTATTTACAGCTACGATATCTACTCCTGACTCCTCAGGTCACATAGTCTAAAGGAAGCATACCAAAGAGTCCTAGGTCGTCTTCCAGGCGACTGGAGATGGCTACCAAACAATGTGGGATATCTCCCACATCCAACCCGCCGTTGACCCAGATTGTATAAATGACTCTCACACACTCCAGTTCAAGAACCCCTAGTAAAGGAAAGGAGGAGATCTCCTATGATATATGAACTGGCGTCCCATAAGAGACTGTAGGTTAGCTAGCCATGCTATTTACTTACAAAAATTTCAACAGTAAAGGAGTAAGATAATAATCTCAATAAGCTCAATTCTGAACCACCGACTAACCTACTCAACAATAAGTCAAATTCACGAACCTTTAGATTTATCATGTTAAGATATGAGAATCTATCTAAATTCTCATCAAATCTAATGTGAGAGCGATAATCAAGTTACTTTACATAGAATCAAGTAAACAAGTAAGTAAACAACTATAAAACAAACCCAAAACAGCATATCAATAAGGGCCAACGTTTGCAAATATGCAAATTGAATGAAAAAAATCCTTGTGATTATAATTAAGACAAAATCGCCTTATGACTCCAAAGGCCAACTCGGTCACACAGCAAAGCCACTCGGTCACACAGCAAAGCCACTCAGTCACACAACAGAGTCTTCCCATATCTCCATGGGACATACAACTACTTAACATATAGTTCAAATACATTCTCGCACAATCTACGTTCACACCATGTTATTTCCACCATCCTTTAGTACGTTAGTTTTTTGGCCCACATACCCAACATGTCCTATGAACACAAATATCAATAGTGGGGTAAACTACATGCACGAAACGTCCATTGGTAATATCCTTAGTTCTACCTTGTCTTGCTTCTTAGTTATATTCATTCACAGAAGAGAAATATATTTTCTTTTCCAACACAAAACATATTCATATCAGCTATCAATGATCCAATTATAACATTCTAATAACATGGGGTTAATCTATCATCGAAATTGTCCAATGTATGAAGCATGGCCACTAACCAGCACTACTACCCACAAACAATGGCCTCCTCCATAAGGTTTTCATGTTAATGGAAGTCCACTTGTTTCTACTCAACCTCCATAATGGCTGTAACTGAGAAAAGGCAAAATAAGCATGTTTTTCTTTCCTCAGAAAAGGGTCTTTTACTCCCTTTCTTCCCAATGGAGCTCTATAGAGTTATTGGAGGGGTTAGCACTACTTGTAATGTTAATAATCAAATACTGACGACAACAACAACAGGAGAAAACTTCTCCATTTCTCCTCTCGGCATTTTCTTCATCTCAGCCGGGGTCATCACCACAAAGTCCCATGTTTCCAAATGTTTGTGCCACACTCTAACGCCCCTCCGAATCCTCCACTTGCTTTGCACAACTATCTTTCTACAAGAACAAGATTACAGCTCAAGCTTGGTGTTACAAACTTGCATTCCCTATTACCGCAGGTTATCCTCCCGAGTTCACCCATTTCTCGAGTTTATATTTCACACCAGAAACCCCAAATCCTCCCATTCGGTTCACCTGACTTTCTTTTCCACCAGAACAAGAGTTCAACTAGGTTCGAGACTGCGGTTTGTACTCCTTCAGTCTAAGCTCAAAAATTCTAGACTCACATTGCACGAGCTAGTAGAGGGGATAGAGGAGAGCTTACCTACGGTTGTAAATTTGCTCTGCACCCTTGAAGTTGCTCACACAAAGCCGAAGTGGGTCGCTACTCTCGTTGGGAGAAGAAGGACGTTAGCATTGGGCCAAAGGGAAGGATGATCTCCATGAGGTGAAACCAAAAGGATGACAACAAAAACAAAGGAAAGAAAAGGGCATAAGGTAAAGGGGTGATATGGTCGAGGATGTAAAACTGAAGACGACTTATTCTAGATGTTCTCCTCCTTGGGCTCCCTCTGTTCATTCACGGCCAAGAACCAAAATTGTCCAAGTTTGGGTTTTCAAATGTGTGCTATGTGGAGGGGCATTGCTGGACCCTCTTTTGATGCAAAGTCATGCCGGTAGCAACATTTGGGCTTGCTCAATTCCTAATGGCCTATGTTGACTAACTAAGGAGAAGGAAGATTGGGCTCGGTTTTAACCAAATAATGGAGACTGAGCCTTGCTTCCTAACTTCCGTGACCCAAGTTGCTAATTAAAGGGGGCATACTCGCTTGGGCCACCAGTTACATGAGGCCCATCGATAAAACAAAGGAAAAGGGGGCTGGTTCTCTATTTGGGCTCCTCCGTAATCTTCATGATGAGCCATGCTTTTGCTCTTTGGCCACTTATCTGTCATTTATCCACCAGCCACCAATACTTTAACAATTTCTTCTCGATCAAATTTCAATCCATCTAGCCCAATCAGCTTTCTAATCTATTCATCCATTTTTTATTTATTTAGAGCTATACAAATTGGCATTAGACCTAATACCTCAAAATTTAGTTTTTGTCCTAATTCTATCAGCCTAATATCCAAAAAAAGAATCATAACTTTAGCATTGTCTCAATTATATCCAAAACATTTTTTTATTTCATAAAAAACCCCCAACTTTTACTTTTATCCCTATTCTAATATCGTTAGCCTTCCATTTATAATCACCGTTAATTAATCATACATGATATTTCTACATCTTTAATGAATTACACTTTAGCAAATCTAACATGAAAAGATCTAGTAACTTCTCTTCTATGTTTGCTTCCCATACGCATTGCTAGGAGATACAAAGCCACTCAAGACAATGTGTTTCTAATTTTTCCTAGCATTCAGTAGCCCAAACAATGGTAAACATGGAGACCTAATTATTTAGATGAACGATCTCAAATCTTGTCATACTTGAAACCTGTCATTTTCGAATTTTGAAGATTCATTAGTAACTTCAGCGAGAAAATTCGAGCCACGTAGGATTAACTAATGGTGTTTATGGATTGAAGGCTGATGATAGTAGAATTGGGACAAAAGTAAAAGTGAGGGTTTTCTATAAGACCAAAAAAAATTTTGGATATAATTGGGACAGAGGCTTAAGTTGGGGGCTTTTTGTGATACAAAAAAAATGGACATAATTGGAACAAAGACTGAAATTGGAATTGTTTTGGATATTAGGCCATTAAAAATATCAAAAGGTATTAATCTGTGTCGCCACTACCTCGATCTTATGTATCGAGTGATGGGCTAATGGATTGCCAATTCTCGAAGATGGGCTTTAGCTCGAGCCCTCCTAAACCCATGCCGAATCGCAACGAGAGTTAATCAAATTTAATCTTAGTGAGATCAATGACATGTGTATGTGTAAATGCAAAGAAGTCACCACCAGTTTTTGAGGAAGGTAGACTGGAAATCTTATCAAGTTGTTGGAAAAAACCATCGATTCTATGCAACCAGAGATTAAAGGTTCGGAGACTTGGTTACGTTGGTATTTCCACCAATGCCCTTAGGGTACCGAAATGGAGTATTTTCCCAAAAAATGTCCATGCAGGTTTTCAATCGATTCCAAGCTATGAGTAAGTCTATGTCTAATATTCATGCAACTTGATGTTGTATTTTTTTTTAAAATTCTTTTTTGATTTTTCTAAAATCTAGACTAAATCTAAAATACCTAAAACCTAGGAAAATCACAATTAATCAAATCAAATGTGCAATCAAAAGGAATCATGGCATTGATAAGTGACATCATAAAATCCTAATGAAGCCCTAAGGGCTTAGAGAAATGTAGTTCAAGTTTAATTTCAAAGGGATTTGTAATTTGCTAAAAAAGGATGAAACCAGTGATTTCTAGAGAATCTAAGCCCTAATCTATGGAAAGACGTCAAATCTAATCTATGCTTTTCTTATTTTTAAATAAATTTTAAAAATAAGAAAAGCATAGATTAGATTTGACGTCTTTCATAGATTAGGGCTTAGATTCCTAGAAATCATGGTTTCATCCTTTTTTAGCAAAATTACAAATCCCTTTGAAATTAAACTTGAACTACATTTCTTAAGCCTTAGGGCTCATTAGGATTTTATGATGTCACTTATCAATGCCATGATTCCTTTTGATTGCACATTTGATTTGATTAATTGTGATTTTCCTAGGTTTTAGGTATTTTAGATTTAGTCTAGATTTTAGAAAAATCAAAAAGAATTTTAAAAAAAAAAATACAACATCAAGTTGCATGAATATTAGACATAGACTTACTCATAGCTTGGAAATCGATTGAAAACCTGCATGGACATTTTTTGGGAAAATACTCCATTTCGGTACCCTAAGGGCATTGGTGGAAATACAACGTAACCAAGTCTCCGAACCTTTAATCTCTGGTTGCATCAGAATCGAATGGTTTTTTCCAACAACTTGATAAGATTTCCAGTCTACCTTCCTCAAAAACTGGTGGTGACTTCTTTGCATTTACACAACACATGTCATTGATCTCACTAAGATTAAATTTGATTAACTCTCGTTGCGATTCGGCATGGGTTTAGGAGGGCTCGAGCTAAAGCCCATCTTCGAGAATTGGCAATCCATTAGCCCATCACTCGATCATAAAGATCGAGGTTAGTGGCGACACAGATTAATACCTTTTGATATTTTTAATGGCCTAATATCCAAAACAATTCCAATTTCAGTCTTTGTTCCAATTATGTCATTTTTTTGTATCACAAAAAGCCCCCAACTTAAGCCTCTGTCCCAATTATATCCAAAATTTTTTTTGGTCTTATAGAAAACCCTCACTTTTACTTTTGTCCCAATTCTACTATCATCAGCCTTCAATCCATAAACACCATTAGTTAATCCTACGTGGCTCGAATTTCTCGCTGAAGTTACTAATGAATCTTCAAAATTTCGAAAATGACAGGTTTCAAGTATGACAAGATTTGAGATCGTTCATCTAAATAATTAGGTCTCCATGTTTAACCATTGTTTGGGCTACGAATGCTAGGAAAAATTAGAAACACATTGTCTTGAGTGGCTTTGTATCTCCTAGCAATGCGTATGGGAAGCAAACATAGAAGAGAAGTTACTAGATCTTTTCATGTTAGATTTGCTAAAGTGTAATTCATTTAAAGATGTAGAAATATCATGTATGATTAATTAACGGTGATTATAAATGGAAGGCTAACGATATTAGAATAGGGATAAAGTAAAAGTTGGGGGTTTTTTATGAAATAAAAAAATGTTTTGGATATAATTGAGACAATGCTAAAGTTATGATTCTTTTTTGGATATTGGCTGATAGAATTAGGACAAAAACTAAATTTGAGGTATTAGGTCTAATGCCCAATTTGTATAGCTCTAAATAAATAAAAATGGCATGAATAGATTAGAAAGCTGATTGGGCTAGATGGATTGAAATTTGATCGAGAAGAAATTGTTAAAGTATTGGTGGCTGGTGGATAAATGACAGATAAGTGGCCAAAGAGCAAAAGCATGGCTCATCATGAAGATTACGGAGGAGCCCAAATAGAGAACCAGCCCCTTTTCCTTTGTTTTATCGATGGGCTCATGTAACTGTGGCCCAAAGCGAGTATGCCCCTTTAATTAGACTTGGGTCACGGAAGTTAGGAAGCAAGGCTCAGTCTCCATTATTTGGTTAAAACCGAGCCCAATCTTCCTTCTCCTTAGTTAGTCAACATAGGCCCATTAGGAATTGAGCAAGCCCAAATGTTGCTACCGGCATGACTTTGCATCAAAAGAGGGTCCAGCAATGCCCCTCCACATAGCACACATTTGAAAACCCAAACTTGGACAATTTTGGTTCTTGGCCGTGAATGAACAGAGGGAGCCCAAGGAGGAGAACATCTAGAATAAGTCGTCTTCAGTTTTACATCCTCGACCATATCACCCCTTTACCTTATGCCCTTTTCTTTCCTTTGTTTTTGTTGTCATCCTTTTGGTTTCACCTCATGGAGATCATCCTTCCCTTTGGCCCAATGCTAACGTCCTTCTTCTCCCAACGAGAGTAGCGACCCACTTCGGCTTTGTGTGAGCAACTTCAAGGGTGCAGAGCAAATTTACAACCGTAGGTAAGCTCTCCTCTATCCCCTCTACTAGCTCGTGCAATGTGAGTCTAGAATTTTGAGCTTAGACTGAAGGAGTACAAACTGCAGTCTCGAACCTAGTTGAAATCTTGTTCTGGTGGAAAAGAAAGTCAGGTGAACCGAATGGGAGGATTTGGGGTTTCTGGTGTGAAATATAAACTCGAGAAATGGGTGAACTCGGGAGGATAACCTGCGGTAATAGGGAATGCAAGTTTGTAACACCAAGCTTGAGCTGTAATCTTGTTCTTGTAGAAAGATAGTTGTGCAAAGCAAGTGGAGGATTCGGAGGGGCGTTAGAGTGTGGCACAAACATTTGGAAACATGGGACTTTGTGGTGATGACCCTCGGCTGAGATGAAGAAAATGTCGAGAGGAGAAATGGAGAAGTTTTCTCCTGTTGTTGTTGTCGTCAGTATTTGATTATTAACATTACAAGTAGTGCTAACCCCTCTAATAACTCTATAGAGCTCCATTGGGACGAAAGGGAGTAAAAGACCCTTTTCTGAGGAAAGAAAAACATGCTTATTTTGCCTTTTTTCAGTTACAGCCATTATGGAGGTTGAGTAGAAACAAGTGGACTTCCATTAACATGAAAACCTTATGGAGGAGGCCATTGTTTGTGGGTAGTAGTGCTGGTTAGTGGCCATGCTTCATACATTGGACAATTTCGATGATAGATTAAACCCATGTTATTAGAATGTTATAATTGGATCATTGATAGCTGATATGAATATGTTTTGTGTTGGAAAAGAAAATATATTTCTCTTCTGTGAATGAATATAACTAAGAAGCAAGACAAGGTAGAACTAAGGATATTACCAATGGACGTTTCGTGCATGTAGTTTACCCCACTATTGATATTTGTGTTCATAGGACATGTTGGGTATGTGGGCCAAAAAACTAACGTACTAAAGGATGGTGGAAATAACATGGTGTGAACGTAGATTGTGCGAGAATGTATTTGAACTATATGTTAAGTAGTTGTATGTCCCATGGAGATATGGGAAGACTCTGTTGTGTGACTGAGTGGCTTTGCTGTGTGACCGAGTGGCTTTGCTGTGTGACCGAGTTGGCCTTTGGAGTCATAAGGCGATTTTGTCTTAATTATAATCACAAGGATTTTTTTCATTCAATTTGCATATTTGCAAACGTTGGCCCTTATTGATATGCTGTTTTGGGTTTGTTTTATAGTTGTTTACTTACTTGTTTACTTGATTCTATGTAAAGTAACTTGATTATCGCTCTCACATTAGATTTGATGAGAATTTAGATAGATTCTCATATCTTAACATGATAAATCTAAAGGTTCGTGAATTTGACTTATTGTTGAGTAGGTTAGTCGGTGGTTCAGAATTGAGCTTATTGAGATTATTATCTTACTCCTTTACTGTTGAAATTTTTGTAAGTAAATAGCATGGCTAGCTAACCTACAGTCTCTTATGGGACGCCAGTTCATATATCATAGGAGATCTCCTCCTTTCCTTTACTAGGGGTTCCTGAACTGGAGTGTGTGAGAGTCATTTATACAATCTGGGTCAACGGCGGGTTGGATGTGGGAGATATCCCACATTGTTTGGTAGCCATCTCCAGTCGCCTGGAAGACGACCTAGGACTCTTTGGTATGCTTCCTTTAGACTATGTGACCTGAGGAGTCAGGAGTAGATATCGTAGCTGTAAATACATAACGCGTGTATAGCACGGACTGACAGTAATTTTTGAGCAAGAGGGGTCGACGAACGTACAGACTATGGGAGTTTTTGGTAGTACTGGCGGTTATGTCAACTTGGGTTCTTGATGTACCAGGTAGAAGTGATAGGTGACTTTTTGAGACCTACCTGATGTTTTTCCTTGGCTGAACTTGAAATTGATCCGACCTTTGTTGGTCATAGTAAATAAAAGTGCTATGCTTTTCTTATCTCATTTAAATTGAATTGTTAAGCCAACAGTATACGTGGTGAGCTTAGGACGCCATGACTTTGATGAGGAAGTGCCATATTAGGTCGGTAAAATTGAGACAAAAGTAAAAGTTATAGGTCTTTTATGTGATATTTTTTTTAAATATAATTGAGAGAAATACTAAAGTTATGATTGCACGATCCACAAAAAGCTTCAAACAACTTCCTACAAAAGTAAACAATGAACTTTCTACCAGCACCAATTAGGGCAAGTAAGATTAAAGTCTCCTATCGACTTATGACTCTCACATAATCTTCTCCTTCACTTGCACTCTTGCGATACAATGCTTCTTCAACCTCGTCCATGGATTGTTTGATGATAATTTGCTAGTGCTAATGTTGTTAGAGCTGATATGCGAGGTCGTGGTCAGCCACTTTGGAGTAATAATGGTCCCAAAGGCTTATACCTGTATTCTTCTCGTGACCATGATAGATACAAATCGATATTTCCTTCAAGAGGGAAGACAACTTCCAGGTTTATCACATAAATCAGGGATAAGTACATCACAAGTACCATAACTTTTGTACAGTGATTATTAAGTGCCATAATTTTTTTTTTGCACACTTGAGTATCAAATTAGAACAAAATGGATCACCTAATTGCCACTTCCGGCAAATCATCTGACGTAAATTTTCAATGATTTTTATCATTATTTTATATTATTTTTCATTTTTTGTTGTTTCCTTTTTCTTTTTTTATTTTGGTTTTGGCATTAGCCAGTGTGGGTCATCGGCAAACCTCATCAGCCATGAATCTATCGCCGAAGGCCGAGGGCGCAAAGCCCTCACCAGATCTAGGAGAGGGCCCTCATGGCCTCTCTAGCCATAGCCGTGAAGGCCCTCGCCTAGATTTGGCAAGGCCGCCCTAGCGAGCGACGAATTCGCGGCTAGTGAGGGTCATAAATGACCCTCGTCGGCCAATGTCAAAACCCCAAAAAAAAAATCAATGGAAAATAAGAAGATTCAAAATAAATAAAAAAATAAAGATATTCCAAAAAATATTTAAAAATTAAAAAAAATCGTGTCGGCGATGCCATGTCAGCTTTCTCGCCATCCATGTAGGACTTTCACTTAGTCAAATCGTCAATGGTACTCAAGTGATTGATTTTAAAAGTTGTGCCACTCAAGTGAGTGAAGAAAAGTTATGATACTCAAATGATCGCCGTACATAAGTTATAACACTTGCAGTATACTTATCCCATAAATTCTCACATAGTCATAGACAAATGTATACATGGTTATATGAGAATAAAACAAAAGAAGTATCTATCTCACATACAATTACTAGACCAACAACATCAGGTCTCAAATAAGCGAACAGAGAAAACAAATAAGTTTTACACAAAGACAACATTTTGAGAAGCAGCTATTACGTAAGGTTTTATTTACCTACTCGTGTATTTATGAATTCAAAATTGGCCACTTAAGCGAGCCATTATCTGGAGGAAGTCCAATGTCTTAAACTCCCGATGGTGATAGTTATTACGGTGATGAGGGTGATGGCGGTGGTGGCGTCCACCATCCATCTCCAAGCTCATCTCCAAGTTTAACTCCTGTTCATTATCAAATCTCTCTTCATCCCATCACCACCACCTTCACTCAGCACCTGATGATAATGATGGTCCTTCACCTGATAAAGCCCAAGATCCCCATTCCCATTTCCCAACGGGGATAGTTATTATTATTTTTTTTAATGTTTTTGCTTCCATCTCTTCTTCATTATACCCTTCCATATTCTTTTTTTTTTTCCTTCCATCTTCTTCTTCATTTACCCTCAACACCTACCGCCCCAAAGTGTTTTGAATCACGAACACCGGAGAATGTGAATGCACAAATCTGTATCTCCGAAGCATGCCCTTCTCATCGACCACCATGAGAACATCACCGAGTTGTGGAGATACCAAAACAAATCAAACATATACACGTTCACATCTCGGCAGCCATGATAACACCTCAAAGAAAAACTCACCAAGTTATCTACAAATCATCTTCTAACTTGTAACATACAGCTCATTTTCACTTTCAACAAAGCCGATAAGTATTTCATATTCATCTGTGAGAGGAATTTTATCGAACACTTCACAGGCATTCTGTTGAGCATCGAAACCGAGCGTCATGAGCTCTGGTAATAAGCCGAGTCCACACGAGATTGATTCAAAATGTGCACAATCACTGACATAAACTCGTATGGAGCCGATTCAATCCCCTAATCTGTAGGTGCCATTTTGGATCGTAATCTTCATCAAAAACAGGGTGGGACAAAGAGGAGGAATTACCCGGTTTAATCAGCGGGGCCCGAAATTCACGGTTGGTTTCTGCAAAGCAGAGGAGAGAAGGTGCGGCTTCGAGATGGCAAGAAACGACGGCAGCAATGGCTAACCACGTGGGGATGGCGATGAGTGTCGAAGAACAGCGACAAATGGCAGGCGACTTTTCAGGCGAAACACCAAGAGACCTCCAAGGCTTTTGTTTTAGCAATGTTTTCTCTCCTAATATCCTTCTTCTCTGTAACGACTATTTTCATCAGTAAACGACTCCTTGAACAAGAATGAAAGAGGACGAAGAATCGGAGATCGGCTAAGAGAGATGACCATCGGGAATCACCGGGAGGAGCTGGGACCAGCGGCAACTGCAGGCTGAGATGGTGGCTGCAGGGCTGGTGGTGGCCGGTTGATATGGTAGAGGCGTGTGGGAGAGCCAATCATCACAGAATTAAGAATTGGTCACAAACAGAAATTAAGCCACAACAGCATTCGTCCTCCCTTGCTCTTACTCTTTCCTGTATCTGACTCCAGAAATGGTCATATTTTCTTCCCTTTTCTCCGTTCGACACCCTCCATCATCGTTGAGGCTTAGTTGACATAATTTGTTCCACTGAA
>JAGVVM010004938.1:0-27482 GCA_019149425.1 Psidium friedrichsthalianum | reverse complement strand
TT
The DNA here is from genome assembly GCA_019149425.1 of Psidium friedrichsthalianum. Classification (NCBI taxonomy): domain Eukaryota; kingdom Viridiplantae; phylum Streptophyta; class Magnoliopsida; order Myrtales; family Myrtaceae; genus Psidium; species Psidium friedrichsthalianum. Next base: position 27,480 of record JAGVVM010004938.1, on the reverse strand, counting down.
TACAATGGGATGTTAAGAAACACCACACCACTAAACGCAAGGTAGCCGACACTCATCCTCATAAACAAAACAAGATTCACGAGAATGTCGATTAGGACTATTTAGATAGGTCAAAAGGAGTAAAACGCGATGTGGATTCGTTTCTTTGTTCGACTAAAGCTCAATACTAAAGCGACGAAAATTAATGACACAGCATGACAATCAGAAGCGATAGGCAGAATGATGGTACTGGTTATATCATGCTTATCATCAATCACTTGGATAAGTTTGTTATCCAAAAGAAAGGGATCAGAAGGTTCTCATCTTGAAGTAAAAAAATACCATGATATGATCTTTCGAATCTAATTGACAGAGACGTTTGGCACAGGCAAACGATGTGATTTGAGCTCACCGACGAAACTGAGGGACACTCAGTTTAGAACCTCTAAACGCTCAGCGACACCACACTACCCAACTCGTGAATGAGGATCTCGCCATCCACAAACCGGCACCGCCAGTTGGTTGGTCCTACGGCCAACAGAGACTGGTCAATAGGCGGCAATTTTGAGCCGCCTTGACCACCGACCCTTTGGCCAAGGCCAACTATGAAGTGGTCAAAAAGGCTATCATTTCAATGCCATTGCTTTGACTTCAGCAACTAGGGGCCACGAGGGAGCCATGCTAGCTGGCCACGATGGGAAGCCAGCCGGCAAGCCCCCACCATACGAACTGATCCATTCTGAGGCACGACTCAACGTAGAGGAGGTTTGGAGGGGTAGAGTATAAACTCGCACCTCACCCCTCATTTACATTGACCTCCTCTCTTCAAACACCTGTCTAAAATAGGGAGTAAGGCACCATGTCACGCATACGAACCCTACGAACATCCGCGACAATCCCACCAACAATCTGTCAGCGAGTCCACCTGGCCCAACGATTTGTGACGGACCAGAAAACTCGTATCGCGGCCAGCGACGCTTTGGAAAACGAACCTTACCCACGCTTGCGGAAGCTAAATTCTCCAACCCACATCTACACGCATACATATTATAATGGGGTAAAATACAAAAAAATACACATGCCAAACAATATAATCACCAATACATACATATGGCAAATAAGCAGTTAAGGTACAAAATCCTCTAAAGGAAATAGCAAATTGGTCTATAAGGCCCACGCACTGGCATCGACATCTTACAAAACCTGGAGACATCATAGTTCATGGTCAGGTCCACGGCCGGCGTCCGAAATGATGCCACAGGATAGCTCCTCGGATCTTCCTCATACTCAGGATGTAAGGCAAGGCTCGGCTATCCACATCAGGTCTCGGCCAACAAGGCTCAGTAAGTCTCTATCTCCACAGTGGTCCAGAGTATAGTGGGAGCTCATCGCTACATGGTCGGAGGTTCTGGAAAAACTGTTGGCCAATCAGCAGACAGGAAGTCGAAGACCCTCCATAAGCTCACCACTACAATCCTAGAGTAGGATGAAAGTAGCTAGTCGGTTGTCCGGCCCTAACCTGCATTCTAGGGCTAGCTAACTCTCCATAGCGCAACTCTTTCGACACCATTTACGTGAACTAAAGTGGGATGAGGTCTAGTTATCTACATATCAATCTCCAAATATCGGGAAAGAATCAAATGCTGAGGGTTATGACAACAGAGCAGGCCTACGATTGGAACTCGATCTTTGCAATAGACCACAATGCACCCTCGGGCCAAATGAACCCCATGTCAGACAGAAATGGTTCGGCTACATCGTCTAAACCTAACGCTACAGAAAACCGCTGTCCCCACACAACCATGCGATGGTTACACGCCTCCACAGGGTTGGACACGCATTTATCTCTTCCCAGCTACCCCTGCCTCCCACATTAGGGCGCACAGTGCCTCCCACCCCCCCCAACCCAAGGCTACATTAGGTCCGCCCGCTTATTCGCTCCATATCCCATGCGTCTTATCCTATAGCGCTTACAGGCCCAGTTCTACCACCTCCCATATCGCCCATACAAACAATGCCCAATCCATGCTGCATATCAAACCGTGCACAACAGCACATCACAACGTCAGCAGCTGCACACACACACACACACCTTGATCTCGATAGCCAATCACGGCAGCACACACAATATAGCATGGCACCAATGTCACAATGAAACTGTAATATCCCATTTTATTGTTTGCATAAACAGTCATATACTAATCTTTATCGAGCGTTAATCCCCTTATGCACAATTTAGTATAAACTCATCAAGCCACACTCTAGCGCCATTTGATCACGCTTTAGCCATATTACCCTCATTCGGAGATGCTCAGATCTATACATTACACTAAATTGTCTATTGATTTCACATCTGATAGGTCCTCAACCCAAGAAAGTTTCACGAGAGTCGAGTTTCAAGTAAGCTCCCCATCGGGGCCCAATTAGCAAAACCAATTCTCTGAAGCCCCTCATAAACTTACGGCCCCCTCCATACCTTGGCGCCCATAGTCGATTGCACATTCTCAATCATACAAAATCAACCCATTCAAGTCCCCTAAGTAAGCCTAGTCCCATTCTTATTCAAAATTCTGGCCCTTAAGCCCTAATTAGGGCCCCCAGGAGTCCATTCCAAGCCCATTTTAACTCGGTGCCCCATAATTCACATTTGGGTCTACAATACCGTTTAACTCTAACCTAGTCCAATTCGAGGGCTCTGAAAGTCTAAGCCTAAGCAATCCGCGTCAATCAGCCTGCAACTTAAATGCCCACAACCCTCGACTTTGGACCACGAACTCCCGGTCTCACATTTCGGGCCATTCATTCACATTGGGACTATTCTAATTTTTATTTAGAATCTAACATAAGACAAGACCCATAAAGCTTAGAACCACGGTCCAAAGCCCATGTGTCACATAGAAAAATTAAATTGGCCCATCAAGCCCAACTAGCCTATTTGGCCCAAATTCACTTTCTAGCCTATTAGCACCCCCACCACTCATTCTCACGCCCCAAACTCTCTCTCACAGCCCACGCACTTCATCTTTACGCCTATATTCAGACCACCAAGCCCACGAACAGCACACCGCTCGTCCACAAAGCCCCAAAATCGACCTAAACCGTTCTAACGATTTCCAACGATTCCAAGTCAGATTCGCACACATCAAGCGGTCTAACAACCAAACCAAGCACAACATACAATATTCCTAGACTAAGATTAGGGGTTTGCTTACCGAAAAGTGGCTGGCTGAATGGACGCCGGCGGAGACGGCAAGGCCTAAAATGGGCCGAATAGGAGTCCACGGCCTAAGAGAGGATACACTTGGCAACTTTTGGGCGGCTGAGTAAGGGCCTAAACCGGGGCCAATAACAAGCTAGAAAATAAGGACATGACATGGATATAAGTCCCTTAGGTTCCCAAGGTCAGATTTTGACCACAAAATGTAAAGCACGAAATGGACTCAGGAAAAACAGTTTCGTCGACGAAAGGAACGCACGAATGGAGCCCAAATCATATCGGATCAGAGTGAAATCAAAGTTCTGTGAACGCACCTCAGATGGGGCTACAACATATCCAAATTTAGGGAGATCAAACGATTGAGTTCTCGTCAGCGGCCGGTTGAAGGTGGGTGGCTGGAGGGGAAGTTCGATTCTGCACAAGGTCACGCGTTTGGCTTGATTCGAGGGGGTTTCGGGAAGGATCTGGGGAAAGGCTTCCAGATCTTCAAAGCCCTATTGTATTGACGGTCGGGTGGGAGAAAACGGGAGTCATTTGGACTTCTCCTCAACCCGCACGAGCCTCGAAGAGCCGTTTTTCGTCCTCGAGATGTGTGCGCTGCTAGAACGCGCAGAAAACGCTGAGAAGGGAGAGAGGGAGAGGATTCGGCTACAGAGAGGGGAAAGAGGGGTACGAGGTGATTCCCGAAAATGAGAGGGGAAAGTGAGGGAGAGAGAGAGTGTGTCAAGAGATTTTACTAAGGAAGAGACAAAAAATCCAAAATCAAAGTTAATGGGGTTAGGTATGGGGTTTTGAGTGATGAAGTTGTACTTTGATAGACTCTTGATTGGCTTTGATGGATTGACTTGATAGCTTTGGAACTTGTGTATTGATGTGATTGATTTGATTTGACTTAATTTGATTGATGTGACAATGACGAGACATTGCCTCGGGATGCGTGCCAAATGCACCGATCGGGTCCTGAGCGCGAACAAATTTCAGACTGAATTTTGTCACTGCACTAATGTGTCCATTCTAAAATAATTCTAATTATTCTAATTCTAAGGACTAAGCATTGACCGGGGGCATTTCGGTAAAATTCCAACTTACGTCTTACTTCGCGACATTCACCAGCTGTCTGCCCAATTGGCGGCGCTTCTGCAACTGAATCCAATTCTCCATCATTACATTTATAAAAATTCAATTGTCCAAGATCGGAATTCATTTTCGTGGCCATATCCATTAAATAACGACTCCGTCGAATCCTCAGACCAACGGGCGGCTGTTTAGGAGTTACGCGTATCGACCTGTCAGGTCCACGTACTTTAAGGTGCTAGATAGCCTTTCCCCTTCGGTTAGTCATCTCGAGTTGATCAGGCTCGATTGAGGTTTAACTAGAGTGTACTAATGAAATATATCCATTCTATTATAAATTCCGAATATGGGTCGAAAATTCAGAATGTCACAGGCCAAAGTTCAAAATGTTAGAAACTTTTGAGAGTCACATATATACGTGCCAGATTTCATGAGAAAATGTGCTCGAGAATCAACTGATTCGGATACACAAAGGTTATGTTTTCATTGGTTGAAAACGAAGGATTCGAATTAAGACGCCGTGAGGATTACTAGCACAATCCACGGGTCGTTTCTCTAAATCTCCATCTTCCAAGTCGCACAGGTGTCAGGGCGTGTCTGAACTAGAGAACCGATACCTCTTGGGCTCGAGAACAAAGAAGTAGAGCCGCATCCAACCTCTGTGTTTCAGGTATGTTTCTAAACTTGCTTTAGAAAGTGAGTTTTTTCGATTAAAGTATACAAGGATTTCTAAGACGATCTGGGGCGCCGTTTGAATTTATTTTCTTCCGCTGCATGTATGACATGTTTTCATGTATGTAACGAGTGCTTGAGACTGCTAGAAACCCAACATAGATTTCCTAATTTTGATGAGATCTAGTCATGCGCCTATTACATGGCCGAGAAAGGGCATAATGTGGATAACTATCTCATGCTTAAGTATAAGATACAAGCGTTAATAGATGGGAGAGTACTGAAATTCGACACAATAGAACCAAATATGCAACAAAACCCTCTATCGGAGCATAAAGAAGTGAGTGCTATATGGGATGAGAATGACTCTAATAAGCTGAAGTTCATGGTAGATCTAACGAAGTTGCAGAAGATGTTGGAACTAGCTTCTACATACCTCACTAAAAAGGAGGCCTCAAGGGAGGAGAAGAGGCATTGTTTGGCGAAATTGGTTGCTTTAGAAATTATCGATCAAGTTGATGTCTTCATGACAAACAGTACCCCTTCGACAATCGATTTGTCCTCCAACAAGTTTAAACTGGAGATTTATAACAAGAACTTATAGAGGATCCCACTTGAGTATGTACTAAAGAGTGATCATACCGCAGGAGAAGTCAAAGAGGAATTAGACGAAGATGAAGTTCATTGCATGAAAGCTTATCAAGTCGATAACAGATTTTTTGCAAGAGGCCCTAAAAAGAGATAACATCATTGATACGTTGGGGCAAGATTGTGGAGGTTATAACTTCACGTCCTTTACTCGGTTCCTCTGAGTTTCTTCATTAAGTCTAAAGATATTATCCTGGATGGCTGGGATGGTATGAATGATCCCATTGAGGATGGATGGGTTTGTTCAATTGACAAAGATATTTTAGACCACGATAGTTTTGTGAAGGAGGAGGGGAATCCTGAAACCTGTGATCGGCTCATTACTGGGGAAAGAAGCATGGACCATTTGGTCTCAATGATATCTGAATTATCTAAAATGGTGGCCAATATCAATATACCATATGCAGAAGAAAATTACCAGATGTTGGTATTGAGAAGGACTATTGAATGGCAAAGCTATTGGTTAGCTAACTTGGAGGGGCATCTAAAGACTTGGCCAATATGGTATCAGAACTAAAGGATTTCATTGTCCAAGGAGGAAGTATGGTACCCCATCGGGCTGCTTGGTTGGTAACATTCTCGTAGAAGGTTGATGGTATCGGTTGCCCTTTAAATCATATTTTTGACCTATCTCCACAAAATGATCAGCTACCATGAAGACAATCAGATCCTTATCAGCAACTTTGAGTGCATTCTGATAGACCCGACCTCACATTGGTATCAGTCGGTTGATTTAGATTAGCTTCATAATTGGGAGAATTTCTCAAACCAGTTTATGTGGCGATTCGAGGCTAATCTGAAATTCTGTCACTAAAATGACTGAGCCTTCGTTACTATAGATGAAGACAAAGATTTTAAGGTGTTCACACATTGGTGGAGCTGCAAGCTAGGCAACTTCTACCCCATCTGATTGAAAGGGAGTGGTAGATTACTTCCTAAAGGCTCTTCCCCAAGAATATTTTGACCGTATGTACACATACGATTTTCAATCTTTTGAGCATTGGGTAAGTATTGGAATGAAGCACGAAAGTGTCCTCCAAAGGAATGAAGTTAAAAATGGGGAAAGTCCCGATCAGGCTCATCCTCTCTTAAAGTAATTCCGGCAAGAGATCACCCGTGGTGGAATGATTTTTCTCCCTCGACCGAGTCTACGGGTGTGTCACATGAAAGAGCGTATGGTGGCTATAATTTTGAAGACATCGATGAAGATGAGTTGATTATGGTAAAAGAATCAGAGGTTCCCTTTGTGATCAAATTGGATCAGGTGAACAACTGGGAGGAAGCCGAAAGTAACTCCATTAAACATATGGTAATAGCTCTATCCGATTTGAATTGGGTGATACATATGTAAAGTATAATGAAAAGATTGAGACCTTCATGAAAAGGTCTCGCCACCAGAGGTTTATAATCCCAAAGCAATCCCTTGGAACTAAGGTGTAGGTGATATAGACACCATTATGAGATCCAGGAGGTGTTACGTATCTAGAGAAGGTGAACCCAAGAAAAGTGAGATAACAAAAGAAGACACTGAAAAGATGTTGTCCATCATAAGGACAAGTGAACTTTGATGTGATAGAGCAGATCTCATTAATGTATCTCCTCATTAACTTAGAGAAGCACAAGAATGCACTACTGAAGGTGCTAATGAGGTCCACGTTCCTGAGGCCATTAATGAGGTGCCGCTAGAAGACTTCATCGGATCTATTCTACTAATGGATCAAATATCTTTTTCGAATGAAGATTTCCCTGTATAAGGATGGGCTTATAACAAGGCCCTATATGTCCATGAGGTGACACAGTAAGCAATCCATGTGTTGATGGACAATGGATCCGCATTCAACATATGCCCATTGACCATGTTAAGGAACTCGGGCATAAACGAAGAGTTAATCCGAACCTTTGACGGAATAAGTAAGACCATAGTGGGAGGAATTGAGTTGGATGTCTTTATCGGTCTAGTCAAGTTCTCCATTAAAATCCAGGTCATGGATCTCCCTAGTGCCTTTGGCTTTCTATTGGGAATACCGTGGATTCATGCAGCTGATGCAGTGCCTTCAAGCTTGCATCAAAAGGTCCAGTTAGTGGTAGACGACAAAATAATTATAGTGCATGGAGAAATGGACTTTGCTCCATACCACAAAAGTGTGGTTCCTTATATGGAGGCATAACGAAAAGAGGAGTCAAGTTATCAATCTCTCTTGAGTTAGTAGCAAAGGTGTACAGATCTCCTGGAACTAAGATAAGAATTCCCGCACCTTTTAGATATACCATAGCGCCCGAAAAAATGTTATTAGTTTATGGCTTTATCCCCAGAGGAGATCTAGGAAAATATGGCCAGGGGATTTGAGAACCTCCCTATTTAGACAGTAATGATCATCGAATTGATCTAGGGTATACATGTGAACCCAATTAAGACTCTCTCCTAAAGGGTTATCATCGACGCTGAGGTAGAGACTAAAAAATGAGCTGCAGAGGTCAAGGAGGCAAAGGCAACCCCTTTGTTGGTTTTGGAGCTTGGAAAGGGAAAGCAAAAGTATTTGATAATCTACTGGATCGATATTCTCCAAGTGCCCCAAGTTACTGGCAGATGGGAAGATTCAGAATATACCAGAGCCTAATGTATCTAATCTATTCCTTGAAGACACCGTTAACATCATCATCGAGTGGCTTAGCGAAGATTTCACCCCGCCTGAATAAAGAAACCCTTTATTTCCTTTGCTTTTAATGCATTTAGATCTCTGCATGGTATTGTTTCTACAATTTAACACTTGTTGTTACATTTCTCATTGAAAAATATCCTTAGATCTTTAACCGTTGGTCCAAGTAGTATATGCTATAATCGGTCCATTTTCCATTTAATAAAAAATCCCACAAGTTTTATTAAGGACAAGTGGAATAACAAATCCGTCCAATGATAGCGCTTGACTTCTAATTTTTGAAGCTTGAAGCCTGATTTACCACATGATTCCTATTTTCTCAAATGATTTTAAGGAATTAATGATGTCTAATGAAATGAAGACCAGTTTCGCTTTTCTTTCTTTTCCTAAAATAGCTTTCAAATTGCTTGTTCAATAAAATTCATGCATTTATATTAGTAACATTTCAAGCATACCATTCTACATAATATGTTAATATGTGGCTCAGACCATCCTAATGACTTTTCTTATGGGATTGAAGAAGAGGAGGATGACGGTATGAGACATATCAAATGGCATTGGAGCCGACATAAGGAATCTAAGCCCTTGTCTACAGTTATGGTCAATCTGGGGAATTTTGAGAATTTAGAGGAAGTAAAATCGAGGGAATGTTATTTTCATCAGAAGCATCTCGTCTAATCAAACTTCTCAAAGAATATCAAGATGTGTTTACTTGTTCCTACATAGACATGCCAGGATTCAGTTCAAGCATTGTTGAGGATTCACTCCCGATCGACCCGAGTGTTCTCTTTAAGAAACAAAAATTTCAACGGAGAAAACCAGAATTGTCTAAGAAGATTGAAGAGGAAGTGACGAAGCCACTTAAAGTGGGATTTATTGAGGCTATCCCTTACCCTAAATGGATTGCTAACATCATTCGATAATGAAGAAAGACGAGAGAGTCAGAGCCTACGTAGATTATCGCGATTTAAATAAAACAGGTTTGAAAGATAATTTCCCTCTGCTACACATTGATGTCTTAGTTGATAGTACAACCGATTTTGAATTGTTCTCATTTATGGATGGATTCTCTATATACAACCAAATCCTTCTGAGAGAAAAGGATAAAGATAAGACTTCCTTCATAATGACATGGGGTACCTTCTATTATAAGGTAATGCCTTTTGATTAGAACAATGCGGGAGTAACATACCAGAGAGCTATGATGGCTCTATTCCATGATATGATGTACAAAGAGATTGAGGTTTACATAGACGATATGATTGTAAAGTCTAAATCTAGAGAAGACTACATTCAAGTGCTAGGAAAATTATTTGAACGACTCTAGAAGTACAAGTTAAAGCTAAATCCTGCTAAATGTGCACGATCAGGGAAACTCCTCGAGTTCATGGTAAGCAACTGAGGAATTGAAATTGACCCTTCTAAGGTCAAGGCGATAGTAGATATTGGAACCCCCACAATGGTCAAAGAAGTGAGAAGTTTGTTGGGTAGTTTTAAATTACATCGCCATATTCATGTGTTAGCTTTCTGACATAGCAAAATCATTCTTCAAGTTATTAAGAAAAGGAGTCAAGGTGAATTGGGATTCTGAATACCATCAAGCATTGGAGAAGGTTAAGGAATATCTCATCGCAAGGCCGATATTAGTGCTTTCCACACCTGGTTTTCCACTAACTTTATATCTCACCATCCATCATGAATCCTTAGGAGCTTTGTTAGCCCAAACAAACCTAGAGGATGGCAAAGAATAGGCAATCTACTATTTGAGTAAGAAATTCACTATGTCTGAGATGAGTTATCCCGTAATCGAGAAGACATGTTTTGCACTAGCATGAGTTCATAGGTTGAAGTAATATACCCTTCATCACCATATTCAATTGGTCACAAAAAATGACCCAATCACCTTTTGGAGAAGCCGTCTTTAATCAGAAAATTGGCTAAGTAGCAAGTCCTATTAGAATTTGACATTAAGAGTTCAACTTTGAAGTCAATTAGAGAGAGGGCCATAACAAATATGTTAGCAAAAAATGCCCAGGGATTTAAAGTCCCAAGCAATGAAAAAGCGAAAGACCGCATTCTAAGCATGTTCGAAGAGAAGTGAACAATGTATTTTGATGGTGGCATAAATCTTACCAAATCCGAAACAAGGGCAATTCTAATATTCCCAAAAGGCTTACATTATCTAGTACTACAAAACCAGTATTCTCATGTACCAATGATATTCAAAATATAAGGCTTGTGACATCCCGAAATTTGGACATTTATAAGAAAAATAATATTGGATTTTCAAGGTTTAAAGAACAATAGTTGGACGAGATTGTATTTAACCAGGAAAAGGATTTGGAAAATCCTGAGGCATCGGGCAGAGGAAATCAAAACGTTGAATTGAAGCGTTGATACCATTCGTGCCGCCCAAGCCTAACCCTGAATGTAATTGCTTCGATAGCCTGAACCAAATGTCCATTTAGCCCAAAAATTCCAAATGATCGAAATGCCTCTAGATATTATTCATATAAGTCATATATCATTAATACTGACTTGATCATGGGCCTTGTTTCATTAATGCACATCAACTCAAGGTCAATCCATCAAGTCAAGTCAACCACTCTTCAACCACTATCAATCACCCCACCACATCACTATTCATGAATAGTCCAAGGCTTCCAAAAGAAGCTTCATCCAATCAAAGGCCATGACTCTCTCTTCTCTTCACTCTTTACTCTCACTCTCTCGACTCCCTCTCTCTCTCATTTTCCTCTTCATTTTCGTGGACAACTTCCCCATCCCGAGCTCTCTCTCTTTCTCGATTTTCTGCGCGCTTCCAGAAAGAAATCGCTCATTTGAGCTCATCCAAAGGGTGAATTGAGATATGTTTTCTCCTACACGACTGTAAGATCAAGGAATATTCAAATATAAAGGCTGATCATCAAATAAACCTTTGGATTTTCATGAGTTTAGGTAGAACAAAAACTGGTCAGTGGAGACCCGCAGTTCATTCGGCGCGATTCGGACGCCATTCCTCTTCGCATGTGTTCCTAAGGCAAGTAACTCTTCTACCCTAACTACTAGCTCTTCCAGTTTTCATTCGTTGGAACGATTTGTGTTTTTTTGAGAATAAGTATGAATTGGGAGAGTTTTTGGTGTATGGAAGGGTAAACGCTATTATATGATTGATCCATCGCTTGCGTTAGTACCTTTGAACTATGGATAATTGAAATATGTGACTAGATTATTTGGACTATAGTTGATTTGGGTGGAATTGAATTTGGGACCCATAAGTGAGTGTTTCGATCATAAGCTTAAGATGGAAAGAGGTTCAATTGCCTCGTTTATTTTACTTAATTGGTCTTGTTCGCACGAGTGTATTGTGTGGCCCCGGAAGACTAGAAATTTCGGATAGAGCACTTGGCTCGTTGTCAATAAGAATGTGAGATAAGGATTGAGCCAAGGTAGAAGTCTTCTGTGGATCTTAAGGGGGGGTTATTGGTGAAGTTTTTAGTTTAATATCGACTCCTTCAAGACAGTCCTAACTAACCTAGACCTTTATGGGTGTGCTTTTGATTTGAGCTGGCGGTGCAAGCTGCTTTCCATCAACAGTAGTCGATGGTTACTTTGATATCGTCATTGTTTATTTTTTATGGTTGTTGTTTGACTGTTTTGCTAGAATGAATGGTGGATTAGAGGGTTTAGTCGTTTGGCTAGAAGTTTATATGTTGAGCGGTGTTAGCTCACCCCTGTTTGGGGTCTATCTTTTCAGATACTCAGGTAAGGAGTGAATTGAGCCCTGAAGACAGTGGTAAAGGCAAAGCCCGTGGATTGTGCCGATAGGATAAAAGTAGTCGTCGTAGTTATTAATGTTTGAACTTTTATAAAGAACCTTCCAAAGGGTATATGTATATGTATAAACCCATTCTTTCCTAAGTTTATTGCTTGTTGATTGTGTGTTTTAACAGGATTGTGAACCTTATAAGTAAAACCAAACCTTTAAGCATTGTGTCTGTCGTATGTTTCCTATGCACTTGTTTTATGTTATGCTTCCGCATGCGCCATCTATAACTCTAAAAGATTAATAAGACAACAAGTATTGAGTAAGCTTTAAGGTAGCATTCTAAGACACTACAAGGCTTGCACTCTAGGGTTGCAACTGGCCCTCACTATGAAAATAAACAAACTATATGTTTATGGAGATCCCATGCTAATCATCTTACAAACCCAAGGTAAATGGAAAATTAAGGATTCCAAGCTCATTCTTTATCATAAGTTCTTCGAAAAAATGATTAAAGAGTTTGAAGAAACCGATCTTGAATACTTGTTAAGGACTCAGAATCACTTTGCTGATGGCTTAGCTACTCTATCATCCATGCTATAAGTGGTGGATGTCATGGATATTAAACTTCTAAGGATTGACATTATCAAACAACTGACTTATTGCGTGGCGATTGAAGAGGTGTTCAATGATCAACCTTGGTATCATGAGATTAAGAATTAACTATTAAAGATGAGCCAAACTAGAGATAAGAAATATATGGTGAGTATTATACAAGAAGTCATTTGACTCAATCTTGCTAAGGTGTGTAGACGGCTAAGAAGCAAATCTACTTATGAAGAAAATTCATGAGGAAGAGTGTATATCGCATATGAATGGCCATCTCCTTGCTAAGAAGATTATAAGACTTGGTTATTACTTGATAAGCATGGAGTTAGATTATAATCAGCATGTGAGATCCTGTAATCAATAATAGGTATATGAGGATAGAATTAATGCTCCCAAATGAATTTCATCAATGTCCAAGCCTGGCCCTTCTCTATATGGGGATTGATATGATCGAGCCGATCAAACCTAAGCCTTCAAATGGGCGTTTTATTTTAGTGGCAATCGATTACTTCACCAAGTAGATCAAGGCCAATTGGTATGCCAATATCACAGCAAAGAGCATAGTAAGGTTTATCAAATGGGACATTATCTCTAGTTATGGGACACCCTAGGTGATCATTATGGACAACAGTTCTAACTTGAACAATAAGGTGGTGGATGACCTTTTAGACCTTAATTCTTCTCTTTACAGCCCACAAATAAATGGAGGTGTAGAAGCCGCAAATAAGAACATCAAGAAGATCCTATCTAAGACTGTATTATAATTCCCCGTCGAGATTCAATTTTGACAAAATTGAAACGAGTTTCCAAATGAGATTGTTTAAAACCTATCAAATGGAGTAATTCAGAAGATGAGAGGCAAATCATGTCCAAACATGTCTCTACACACTTGAGCGATGACTGATAGAAATGTGAGATAAAAATCCTTGTTTATCAATGTATAGATCACTTGCAGTGATTATAAGGATTGAAGTGTCGAAAGGAACATTCATTTCTTTATCCAAAACACATGATATTATTTTGTAAACCCATTTGAGCTTATGAAGGAAGAATTCTTAAAACAATCCTATCAAGAATCATCTCATACTGTGGCATGTCCAGAGATTCATCGGTTGATATCTTGGAGAAAAAAGATCTAGTTAAGACTTTATTGTGCTAACTTGCATTAACCTTTTTGTAATAGCTTCAAGTGATATCCCATGAAACCTTGAAACACCTTGAAGTGAGGGAAAGCATTTTATTTCTCTATCCCAAATACAATATCCTTTGATGAGCCAATTTGAGTCTTTAAATCTTCATTTCTAAGCCCTACTGGTATAACCTCCCTACACTAGGGAAATGCATAGGATTTATCCAAGGAAGAATAAGATCATAAAAAGTGAAAAGTCCTTGGAGATCAATCTGAAAGAAAACGAGTCAAAAAGGCAAAAGTAAGTAAAATTAAGAGTTGACAAAAGCAAAGTACCTAGTAAAAGCAAGACCAAAGTTCTCCATTGGAAGAAAAATTTGGAAATATAAGATCCATTTGGAAAAAATATGATCATGATAAAAGGCAAAGTTTGCCAAGTAATGTGAGAATAAAAGAAAAGAGCTATAGAGTTAGATTGAAAATGAGTGTCTAAGAAACTTTCGAAGTTCAAAAATATGAATCTATTCCCAGCAGATATGATATTTCGTAATAATGCAAGGGTAATCATCAATATTTTCTTACCCCTTTAGTCTAAAAATATGGCCTTTTCCAAGCTTATCCTAAACCAATGTTATAACATATGCTGAAGATTTTCTCGATTGAGATGTTTCAAGTCAATATGGGACTTCATACAAGAAGCTGCTGCCTAAAGGAGTAAGTACAATCTTATCTTATCTTATCTTCGGTAAACCCAAAGGAGCTATTTTTTAAAGTTTGATTCATTTCTAAGCTTCAAAGGGTCTATCCATTGAGTAAACCTTTGATCAAACTTGTACTATGGTCCCTCAAAAGACCTTTTCTGATCAATCAAAATGTATGTAGCGCAAATAATCTAGAAATTCTTGACATAAGTTTTTAGCGATAGTTTGAGTATTCTTTAGAAATTTTCCCCAGTAAGGAAATAAACTTATTTAGAGAGCAAAATTATGAAAAGCCCTCTCTGATGAGTATGCTCGAATTGATATTTTAATCAAACTCTTTTGGTAATTTCAAATCATTTGATTCAAAATCATCATCGTAAGAGATTTTTTATCATGCTTGTTATGTTACAAGATGTTTTGGATAACATCCGACGTCATATTGTATCCTTTGAAAAATTCTGCATGACTCTTAGATAGTCATCATAAGAGCATAGCTTATTTTTGAGAAATCGAAAAACTTTAAAATAGAAGAGATTTTTCTAAACATCTATGTCTTTAGTAAGAGAAATCAGGTTTGAAGTTTTTGCAGGTTCTCTGGTCTTTCCAAATCTCAGAATAGCACCCAAAATCAATCCTTTAACCTATACTTCTTTTTGTTCGCCTAGAAAGCAACATTAGAGTATTCCCTAGTGATTTCACAATTTAAGGATGATCCAATTCTTGGCTAACTTTATCCTTAAGAGTCATTTTTATGGATATTTCTATCCTTAAGAGTAAGTTTTATCGCTATCTTTGTCCTTAAGTGTCAATTCTTTAACTATCTCTATCCTTAAGAATTAATTCTTAAGCTATCAGTAACATTTTGGATTTCGACCCATATTCAGAATTTATAAATAGAATGGATATATTTCATTAATACGCTTTAGTTAAATTTCACTCGAGTCTGATCAGCTCGAGATGACTAACCGAAGGGGAAAGACTATCTAGGACCTTAAAGTACGTGGACCTGATAGGTCAATACACGTATCTCCTAACAACCGCCCGTTGGTTGGAGCATTTACCAAGTCGTTATTTAATGAATTTGGCCACAAAATAAATTCCGATCTTGGTCAAACAAATTCTCATGAATGTTACAATTGAGGTTTGGATTCGGTAGCAGCTAGATCATCGACTTGGCCAGTTAAATTTTGGGACGTCGCGAAGCAAGACGTTAAGTTGGATTTTTACCAGTTTGCCCATGATTTGTGACAAACTCCCTAGATCGTGGGTATTTATATTTGTGGTTGTGAGAGCGCGTTAGTTTAGTGAGATAGTTGGTTCGAGCTCATTCGCACTCAATGCTCGATCAGTGCATTTAGCATGCACCCCGAGAAAGTATCTCGTCAAAGGTCCCATCAATCAATCAAATTAAATCTTGTCTAATCCATCATGTCAATCAAAATCCATCAACCAAATCAAATCTTGTCAAGTCAATCTAACATGTCACTCAACATGTCCATCAAGGTATAACTACCCTCTACCAACCCCACTCACTTTCTCATTCAAACTTTTTGTCTCATTCCCTTTAAATATGGTTGATTCACTCTCTCTCCTTCTCCTCTCCCTCATTTGGCCAAAAATCAGCTCCCTCTCCCTCTCATTTTACTCTCTAGCTCTCCCTCTCTCTTCCTCTCTAATTTCCCTACGGCCACCCAACTTCAATCGGCCGCCAACCAAAATTCGATTGATGAATTTTCATGATTTTTGAATATATTGTAGCCCTATCCGAGTTGAGTTTACAGAACTTTGTTTCACTTCGATTCGATAAAATTTGGGCCTCCGTTCGAGCGTTCTCATCACGATCATCGAAATTGTTTTCTATAATCAGTTTCGTGTTTTACATTTGATTGACATAATCTGACCTTAGGACCTAGGAAACTTATATTCATGTCATTTTCTTGTTGTCTAGCTTGATTTGGCCTCAATTTAGCCCTTGATCAGTCCCGATTTGCACAAAACCCATCGGAGACCATTGTCATCGTTGCCGTTGCTGTTGTCGTGAGCTCCGACCGTCCACTGTACGTCCTCCGCCTTCATCGTCTTCGATCAAACTTCATTTCGGTAAGCAAATCCTCTAAGCTTAGCCTAGGAATGTGGTCCGTATCTTGGTAAAGCCATAGGGTGCTTGGTTAGTTCAATAGGTTAGAACTTGGATGAGGATCGTAGACCGGTTTAACTCGATCATTGTTGCGGGCTAATTTAGGAATCTAGTGGTACTATTCACATTGCTTTTTGACTGTTCACGGGCTGTTGAGAGTTGTTCTCAGGTGATATAAGGATTATCTTGATAATAATTGAGGAGAATGGGTGGTTAGGGCTTAAATAGACAAGTTCGAATCTGATACACTTCTCGAGCGCACGGTTCAAGGTTCAAAAGTTACTATTCATGAGGTTAACGTGTTGTTCATGGATTGACTAGGGCTAGTATTGAGCGATATATGAACTAATTTGGGTGTTTAGTGAGAGATATGAGACTAATAAGCTAAAATGCACATGTTTAGGCTTAGTGCACTACATGAGCTCGTCTTTCGAGGCTCAAGAGTTACTGTTCATGAGGGTTAGATACTGTTCACATTGATATGTTACTGTTCATGAGGTGTCCCATGTATATTTGTGAGCAAATAGTGTGACTCGAAAGTCCGTGGATGCGATTTTGGTTTAAGATTGGCATATTGAACCTTGTGATTGACAAGTATGCGTATTTTGACGTAATTGATGATTTTGACTCATGTCTATTTGAGAATTGGTATTTAGAATATATCGCATGAATGGTCTATTGGTATACCATGTAATATGCTAGTATTTCATGGATTGATCAGTGAATAAATTATCATGCCTAGTACGAGCACCTTGACATCATTGTCATTTATGATGAGCATGATCATGCGATGTGTATAATGATTGAATTGAGACATGTGGCATGGCATAAACGGCAAGATAAGGCTGAGGAGGGCCCTGATGCGTGTTTACGTAGGGAAAGTAGAGGGATAAGAAGAGTCCTGAGGTGCCTATATGACACGGGACGAATGGGAAGATAAGGCAGATGCGTTTGACGCAGGGTAGCTGGAGAGATAAGGTGCCGACCTGAGGCGTACCACACGAGGATTAAAGCACGAACTTGAGGCATACAATACGCGGGTCAGACCTAATGCGTTTAACGCAGGTCGAGTGGTATTTTGATACCGAAAATTGAGTATTGAGGCATAACATGCATGAGCATTAGACCCGATGCGTTTAACGCAGGTCGAGTGGTATTTTGATACCGAGAATTGAGCATTGAGACATAATATGCATGAGAATTAGATCTGATGCGTTTAACGCAGGTCGAGTGGTATTTTGATACCGAGAATTGAGCATTGAGGCATGGCATGCATGAGCATTGGACCTGATGTGTTTAATGCGAGTCGAGTGATATTTTGATACGAGAATTGAGCATTGAGGCATGGCATGCATGAGCATTGGACCTGATGCATTTAATGCGGGTCGAGTGGTATTTGATATCAAGAATTGAGCATTGAGGCATAACATGCATGAGCATTGGACCTAAGGTTTTTAACGTGGGTTGAGTGGTTTTTGATGCTGAGAATTGAGCATTGAGGCATGGCATGCATGAGCATTAAACCTGATGCATTTGACACGGTCGAGTTGAATTGTAGTGATGAAAAATGAATAATTGTGTTTAGTATGCCTGCATGAGACTTTATTGCTGATAGTCTCGTGTGATCGTGCGTTCGCCCGACTGTCCCTAAACTTGTCTAATTGTGCCTTATCGTGGTGTTGTCGAGTTTGGTTGTTTGTGCAAGATGGAATACCCTAGAACTGCATGTTGTCACGACCCTCCCATCGAGAGTGGGGATGGATGGGCTAATAGATTGCTTGGCCCATTCGAGATATCAAGAGGCCTAGCTCGGGCCCTCCCAAGCCCACACCAAATCGCGTCAGGAAATTTTTAATCGAGGTTGACCTTAGTGTGATCGGGTGACATGTACATCGGTGTACAAGTAAATGGAGTCGCCACCAGTCATTCTTTGAAGAGTATGACTGGAAACCCTATCAAGCGATTGGGAGGTATCGCTCGATTCTACAAAAACCAGAGATTTTGGGTTCGGAGACTTAGTTACGTCAATATTGCTACTGACGCACTTTCGGTACCTAAGTTGAGTGATTTTCTGATCTAGAGAGTTCATGCAGGTATTCTTTGGGTGAAGTAGGTCCTAAAAAATCTAATGGGTTCATGTGGACGAGATTATCTATCCTATCAATCGCTGCCATGGAAAATAAACGTGCAATCAAAGAATCCCATCATGGAGACAACGTATCACATCAAGTCAATCACAGGCTAGGAGAAGTCTTGGGAGCCTAGAAAACATGCTAATTGGGGCTCGAATGTGATTTGGAATAGCTTGGGTCAAGTTAGTCAGAGGGGCAAAATTCTTTTGAAAGGCTCGGGAAGTTAGGAGTTTCAAAATAGGTCAAACTAGTTGAATGTGGTTTTCCCTAATTTTCACAACTTCTGAGAATTTTTTTGAATTTTTTGAATTTTTTGAATTTTTTTTTGAATTTTTTTGGATTTTTTTTATTAATTTTTAATTAATTAATTAATTTTTATATTTTTATTACTTATTTTTATTATTCATTTAGTTCATTTATTTATATTGATATTATTATTCAATTTATTATTATTTTTTTATTTATTTATTTTATTTTATTTTACATGTTTATTTATTTTATCTATTTATTTTATATTTCTTATTTATTTTTATTATTGTTCGTTTATGTTTTTTATTACATATTTTATTATTTATTTTATTTATTTTATTTTATTTTATTTTTGTATTTTATTATTTTTTTTTAACATTTTTACCTTATTTTATTATTTTTTTTCTATTCTAATTATTATTATTATTATTATTATTATTATTATTATTATTACTATTAGTATATTTTTATTATTTTATTGTATTTTATTTTATTTTATTTATTTATTATATATTCTTATTTATTTATTATTTTTATTTTTTTCTATTATTATTTGTCATACAGACCGGGTCAAATGGAACTGGCCACTAACCGACCGGCCCAAGGCCCACTATGTAAGCCCGACGAAAAAACGATGTAGTTTTAGCGATTTTTTTTAAAATTTTCAAATTTTTGTTAGATTTCATTCCCATTTTTATTCTAATCCAAAGACGGTAGGGTTATCCACATAACTAGCCTACGTCCGTAAGAGCAGGACCAACACCAACCATCAGATCTGACCTTGATCGAAACTCTAACCACTTATCCCTATTCTAAGCCTACGGCCGAGATCTAATCCCCAGACTAAATCCTCACCGTTCAAACCTATACCAAGACTACAGCCAGGATTAACTTTAACTAAACCTGGATCGTTCGATTGGGACTCTAATTTTTTTCAGAAAAACCTAGATTGCGACAAGTGGCGTCTCACCCCTACCGTTCGATTTGTTTTGGCTATTCTAACCTCTATAACCAATTTTGCTGACGAGGCATCTAGGTCAGCGTTTGCTCAGTCAACCCGTCGACATGGCGTTTGACGTGTCCTGCCACGTCATCTCACGTCAGCAGTGACTGAGTCAACGGCTGATTAGACTCCGTATTCCTCCTCCAGCCAACACCAGACGGACGGCCGCAATTTTCAGGCAATCATCTAACGGCGAATTCTTAACCGAATGAAGCGAGATCAGTCTCAATGATTCCTCTATCATCCTCCATAACATATCAGAAGACTAGCCCTAATCGTCAACCAGATTCAAAGAAATCAAGCTCAGACCGACTGTAAAATGGCAGTCGAATTGCCTTACACCGAGCATAACAAATCGATTCAACTTCAGGCGACCTCATGAGGAGTTCAAGAGACTTACCTGTGGCTCCGATCGAACCCTAGGTTGCCACGCTTCTCTATCGAAGGTACGACATATTTGCAGAGTTCAGGGGTTTACCTCGATGGACTCATGCAAAACCAAAGGCAGAAAGGTATGCGAGCGGGCTTAGGGACTTTCAAGAGACAAAATGCACACAAAAACCCGAAGAATCGATAGCCAATGAGCTATCTACCATGGATGTACAAGAGTAAACTCAAGTATGGAACTCACCTTTTCCGGCGTCGGCAGACCCTAAAATCGGTACCAATCGACTCCTCGGAGCTTAGGTGAACTTCCCGGAGTGGTTTCAAGCCTCCACTTGCTTTGAATCGTCTTCACCGATTCTTCGTAATCACGACCTCGAAGTTCTAGCAATGGCGGGATCCAGAACCCTCCTTCCTCTCCCCCTCTTTCTCTCTCTATTCCCTTGGTTCCCTCTCTACCAGAATGTTCCTTCCCTCAACAGAAGCACCCTTGACCCTTTTATATCAAATTTCCCACTCCCACAAAATCTCGACGCGCGAGCAGGTGCTCTGCTCCTTCACTCCCCACGTGCTCGATGACAGGAGCACGTGCCTTTGGCGTCTCGTCATCGGCACAAATCGGCTATTACGTCGGAGCTCCGGCATGCGAGGAATAGCAAGGGAAAGCCACTTGAGATTGAGTTCAAACCGGTCCAGATCCATGCGCGCGTAGGATTGGTAATTTCTTGAAGAAGATGAGCTGTAGTCAAGTCATGGGTTGGGTCGAACCCGACCCAACAACCCGACAGTTTGAATTTTGCTAAAAACTCCCCTAAAAATCACCCATTTTTCAAATTGATTCGAGAATGTTCAAATTAGGAGGTCCAAGTTTTATTGGGAAGTAGTTTTTCTAAGAATTTCCAAGGTTTTGCTTCAAAATTGCAATTCTTGATTTTGACCCGAGGGTGCATTCTGCAAAATCAAAACTCTGGACGCCCTTTTTGCAAAAATTAACACTACCAATGGATTCAGAAGGTCAAAAACTAGGGGGTGACATGCTCTGATTTTCAATTCAGTCCTTAGAGAATTCTTAATTTCATTTTAAGCACTTCTAAGGACTAAATTAAAAACTAAAAATTGCATTATGGTCCTTTTCGCGAAATTGGGCAATTCTCGTGAAATTTGGACTGAATTGTAATTTCAAGAAATAGAGAGGGATGACACGACTTGAAAATGTAAAAATTTAAAATTACCGAATTAAACTGAAATTTCTAGAATTTTTTCAATTAATTTGAAAATTAGATTAACAAAAGAAAACCCCATTTCCAGATTAATTTTTTAAAAATTTCTTTGGCCAAAATGAAGAGGAAATTAAAATAAAAATGTGGATTATTTTTTCATATTTTTGTGGCCTCAAATACTATTTTTTATTTATTTTCATTATTTTTCTATTTCTAAAAAATATTAAAAAATGCAAAAAATAAGGAAAATTATTTTTTATTCAAAATTGGTTCCTTAGGCTAGGCTAGGGCTTCCAAAGTTGATTTTTCAATTTTCTCATTTTTCCTTGATTTTTTATGAATTTTTGAAAATAAAATACAAAAAATACTGAAAATATGAAAAATTATTTTTTTGCTCAAAATTGGCTCCCTAGGCAAGGCCAAGGTCCCCAAAGTCAATTTTTCAATTTTCTGAAATTTTATGGATTTTCTAAAAATTTTCTAAAAATCAAATTGGCCAAAAATCAAGTGTCAACAACTGCCACTCTTTGATAGGAGTCTCGTAAGAGATGACTCTCAAAGACAGGACGACACTTGAGGTCTAGCCGAATCTACTGAAAAATAAAAAGTCGTGACATCCATCTCTATTTCCTTTCGTGAAAGCCTTAGTCCAAAATTCCTCCGGTTTATTCTGATATGGGAGAGAGAGAGAGACAGAGTTGAGAGATTTACCTGAGACTCACCTGTTTGTCCCGCGGCTGTCATTGATTAATCTGGTGATAATGGAATAGACACCTAAGGATTCGTTGCAGGGTCACCTTAGGATGGTTGAACTTGGACCCGTATGGTGGGTCACCCTATTGAAGCTGGACCCGTATGGTAGGTCGCCCCATGGAAAATTCCTACTAGGAGGATTCTACTAATTAGAATTTGATTAAGATTTGACCCGTATAGTAGGTTACCCCATTGAGATTCGACCCGTATGATAGGTCACCTCATAGCAGATTCCTAGTGAAAGGATTCTACTGATTAAGATTTGATTAAGATTTTACCCGTATGGTAGGTCACCCATGGTAAATTCCTAATGAAAGAAATCTACCGATTTAAAATTTTGATTAAGATTTGACCCGTATGGTAGGTCACCCCATGAAAATGCCTACAATAAGGACTTTTGATGCCTGTATCACGGACTTGGATGCCTATATCAAGGATTTTGGTGCCTATAACAAGGACTTGATGCCTGTATCAAGGACTTTGGTGCCTATATCAAGAACTTTGTGCATGTATCAAGGACTTTGTGCATGTATCAAGGACTTTGCCTGTATCAAGGACTTTGGTGCCTGTAACAAGGACTTTGGTGCGTGTAAGAAGGATTGGTACTTGTATCAAGGACTTTGGTGCCCGTAACAAGGACTTAGTGCCTGTATTAAGGACTTTGGTGCCTGTAACAAGGACTTTGATGCCTGAAACAAGGACTTGGTGCCTGTATCAAGGACTTTAGTACTTGTAACAAGAACTTGGGCTTAATAGACAATCACATAAAAGTCGCCCCCTTTCTTGGGTGTCATTTGAAAGTTTGAGAATGTTGGGATCCTATAAATTTTGAACCCGATTAATCTTTACAAAAAGGGTGCCATTCTGGGATCTAGGTGGAACCAGAAAATCTGCAGAAGCTCAAACCCAAATCATTATATTGGTGAATGGAGAGTTTAGAAAGAATTTTGATATATAAAACATATCCAAATTTCAACATGAGTCATGCCCCGAGAGTCATATAGACTCGTTTTAATAGATGCGAGGTGTGTAAGATGGTTACCCAAGACAAGAACCTTGAAGATCAGATAAGGCCATATTGTACTTAGTCCTTTAGGCAGTAGCCTCTTGTGTGAAATCCTGTGTTGATCTGAAACGTCTCAATCAGGAAAAGCTTTCAGGATAGGTTGTAACATTGGTTTAGGGTAGGCTCGAAAAAGGCCATTTTCAAAGTGAGGGGTATGATATGTTAGTGATCACCTTTGCATCATTACCAGCTGTCATAACTGTTGGAGGCGAATCTATGTCTTTGAGCAATTCATTTCTTCATCCCACACACTTTACCAAGCACTTTGCTTTTGTCAGCCCTATTGCATTTTGACATTTTCATTGTATTTCTCTTCATTTGGTTTTCAAGCATTATTGTTCCTCTTCAATAATAGACTTTAGCCCTGCTTTCACCAGGCGCCTTGCTTTTGTCAGTCTAAAAATATTTTCAGACTCAATGGGGTAGATGGCTTCACTCATGACCTTACTTTTATTGGCAAATTATATGCATTGTCCTAGTATAGGGAGGTGATCACCAACTGGGTTTAGAAATGAAGATTTAAAGGCTCAAATTGGTTTCTCAAGGGATAAAGTGTGTGGGATGAAGAAATGAATTGCTCTCCTTCACTTTGATGTTTCAAATCCTCACGGGAGGTCACCTAAGTTACCACAAAAAGGTTGATGTAAGTTAGCACAATAAAGTCTCATTCGATCTTTTTTCTCCAAGGAATCAAGCAATGAACCTCTGAATTGCCCCGGTGTGGGGTGGTTCTTGACAGGGTTATTTTTGAATCCTCCCTTTTATAGGCTCAAATAGATTGCAAAAGATTGTTGAGTGTTTAGGATAAAGAAATGAATGTACCTTTCATCATTTCAAACCTATGTATCACTGCAAATAGTCTCTACGTTCATGGACAAAGGTTTTTATTTCACCTTTCCATCGCTCGTCTCTTCAAGTGTGTAGGGACGTGTTTGGGCACGGTTTGCCTCTCAAATCTTAGGTTACTCCCATAATGACAGGTCTAATCGTCCTCATTTGAAAATTCATTTCCATATCAATCAAATTGACTCCCACAGGAGATCGATGATGCATGTATGTTTCAGATTTTCTTGGGTAACCTCTAAGATTTCTAAATAAGAATGCAGATGGAATTATTTCATGAATTCTCGTTGATAACGTGATTTACTGATCACCATGACATAGTGAATCGAGAAGTTTTAGGGTAAGGGATACTTACCTGCCCGCCGTGACTGGAGTTTCCTATGGGAATAACAACGATTCAAGAGTCAGTGTACATTCTCATGTTAAAAATTGGAACGATAAAACTTTTATCCTGATTGCTGACCAAGCGTGCCGATAGGTAGCCCATCTCACGGACTTCTTTTCCTCGTAATCTTTTGACCGGGTGGGGGTTGTTTGAGTTGTTTCCTCCCTCTAGGAGATCCTCTTAAACTGTAATACAGAGAAAATGATGCAAGTGTATGCATGTATGCATGGAATGCATGTAGTGGTCTTTAATGTGACTCAGACGCCCGCGAGATACGAAAACTGATCAAATCTTCATTTTATTCAAGGGTAATACTCCTTGACAGCATCTGCATTTACAGGACTCACTAACTCTTCTCCGTCCATATTCACAAGTATCAAGGCACCGCCAAGTAAATTTTCTAGACTACATATGGGCCCTCGTAATTCGGCGCAAACTTCCCTCCATGATGGGGAACATTGGGTAGCACTTTCTTCACGACTAAATCTCCGACAACGAAGCCCCTGGGTCTCACTTTGCGGTTGAAAGACCTAGCTACCCGCTTCTGATATGCTTGTCCATGATAGATAGCTTTCAGTCGCTTCTCGTCAATCAGATTTAGCTACTCATGCTCTGCTAGATCCACTCGGCCTCTGAGAGCTCTGCCTGGGATAGTATTCGCAAAGAAGATATTTCAACTTCTACCGGAAGGACAGCTTCCATACCGTATACTAGAGAGTAGAGTGTTGCCCAGTCGAAGTCCTGATCGAGGTCTGATTCGCCTCAATGCATATGGTAGTCTCTCATGCCAATCTTGGAAGTTCTCCACAGTTTTAGCCAGGATTTAAATATTCTTAATAAAAAAATTAATTTGTTCCAAAAAAAAAAAAGAACAATATTAAATCAAAAAAAAAAGGTAAAAAACCTTAACTCGAGAAAAAAAAATCGTCCTGAAAATAAATAAAAAAATCAAAACCAATGTAAAAAAAAAGATAAAACATTTCAAAAAAAAATAAAAAAAAATTTGATAAAAAAAAAAAAAAAAAGGTAATGAAAAAAAAAAAGCTAAAAAAAATCCATGTTAAAAAATTAATGAAAAAAAAAAAAAAAAAACATAAAAAAAATTAAAAAAATACAAAAAAAAAAAAAAAAAAAATAATAAAAAATTAATAAAAAAAAAAAAAAATAAAAATGGCCAAAAAAAAAAAAAAAGGAAATTTAAAGAAAAAACAACAAAAAATCTCCAAAAAAAAATATCTCAAAAACTATGCAAAAACAAAAAAAAAAAAAATCCAAAAAAAACAAGTCTCCATAATCTTCTAAAAAAAAAAAAACAAAAAAACCGGTGGGCCCAGCTTCCATAACCGTATACTATAGAGCAGTTTGGCCTCTTTCGTCTACGTACCTTAGCGAGGTCTGATTCGCCATCAATGCACTATGTAGTTCTCATTCCAATCTTGGAACAGTTCTCCATCAGTTTTAGCTTAGTATCTTCTTAATATTCTTATTCGCCGTCTTACACTCCATTCATTTGTGGGCATAAGGAGAAGAATTAAGGTGTCTGACCTTAAATCGATCCAAAAGGTCGTCCACCACCTTATTATTCATGATTAGAGCCATTTCTGTAATGATTCCCCCCCCGCTTGGGGCATTTCATTCTTGCAATGAATCCCTTTTGATAAAACTGGCGACACTCTTAGCGGTAATTGTTAGCGACGAGCTAGCCTCGATCCATTAGTGAAGTAATCGATCGCCACTAAGATAAAACGATCTCCGTTGAAGCTTGTAAGGGTTATTGGCCCCATCATACTCAGCTTCTCTACATAGAAAATGGCCAAGCCCTAGGACATTTATGAAGTTTATTTGGAGGGACATATGTTTTTGTCTCTGGGTACATCTGGCACTCGGTAGCAAGATCTCACGTGCTGGTTGCAATCTGACTCCTGGGTCATCCAGTAGTAACCGAGTCCTCATAATCTTCTTAGCGAGAGATGGCCATTCATGTGTGGCCCGCATTCTTCCTTCAATGAATCTCCTTCATGAGCAGTTTGCTCTTTGGCGTCCACGTACTTAGCAAGACTGAGTTCAATCACTTCCTTTTACAAAGTTTGGCCCACCTGGAAAGAACTTTGTAGCCGTCTTAAGCTATATATTTCTTATCTCCTATTTGGCTTCCCCGGAGGATATCCTCCTTTCAGCAGTAATTTCTTTATATCATAATACCAAGGTTGATCATCGAATCCTTGCCTCATCATCATGGCAAGACAGGTTGTCTAATAATGTCGACTCTCAATGGTTTGGATGTCTAAACCTTCAGTCACTTGCGGCATGGACGATAGGGTAGCCCAGCGTTGGGCAAAGTGATCTCGAGTTTCTTGTAGGCATGCGAATCGATCTCTTCAAATTCAACCGCGAACTCATCTCTTCTAGGAATTTTTTATAAGGAATGAGCTTGGAACTTTTGGTTTTCCACTCCCCTTGGGTTTGTAAGATGATTACATGGTCCCCATATACTTGCAGTCTTCCTTACTTTCATGATGAGAGCTAGCTGTGCAGCCCGAGGATACACGCTCATATTAAAATCTTATTAGTGCATGCAATATCAGTTTTTGCAGCCCTGGGTAATTTTGTCCCTGCGAAAAAATCCTGTTGGAGACAAAAAAAAAAAAAAAAAAAAAAAAAAAAAAATTCGTATGTAGGCGGGGGGGGGGGGGGAAAAAAAACCGAGGGAAAAATACAGGGAAGGACTGCTGAGCGCGTATGGAAGAGAGAGCGGTGCAGACTGCCGTGTTATTCGTTTGCTTTTCGTCACACGCGGTTTAGTCACTGGACCCATGTTGCATAGCTGTGAGCGTTCCTGGGATGGGGAGAGAGGTT
>JAGVVM010004937.1:0-19868 GCA_019149425.1 Psidium friedrichsthalianum | reverse complement strand
TTACTCACCCACATTTGATCATCTAGTGCTTTGATGAACACTTCATCTTGTTGCACCAAACGTTGTAATCCTTTCCGTCGAAGTACGATGGTTTGTTGTGGAATGATGAGTCACCAGAACCTGAGAAGTTGTTGCTAGACATGATAGATCATTAGCTCTGAATTAGAACACTTCACAAATGTGAGCAACCTGCTCTGATACCAATTGATATGGCTAGCAACGACACCTAGAGGGGGGTGAATAGGTGCTTCTGAAATTTTAAGTTATAAGTGCAAGCAAGCACAGAAACTAAATAGATCAAGTATGCACGAAATAAAAGAGTTCAGAAGGAGAAATGTGCACACAGATTTATAGTAGTTCAGCTATAGTAAGCCTACGTCCACTCTCCCACGATGACAGCCGATTGGCTGGATTTCAATATGATGATTGCAAGGTTACAATGAACTTCTCTCAACTCACTCACAAGAGTATTTCTACGAGAAGTTAAAAAATTCTCTCAACAGTTTTTGCTCGTCTTTTTCTTTCTCATTCACCTCTCTAGAACGAATACCAGCACTCTCCTTTTATACCCCTTTCACCTCAACTAGCCGTTGTCAAGGTGCTCCATGGGATCACTCGTCAATCTTCAATCACCTTGATTGATGCGAGATAAACTTGGAAAGATGCTAGATAGCCGTTGAAGAAGATTCTGGTAACTTCAGATTCAGTCGCCCATACAACTAAAGCTTCAGTTTTCATTTACGTGAGATGTTGAATCTTCTGAGGAAGGAAAGAAAGATAATATCCAATCAAGGATTCTGTCCTAATAAAGTTGGACAATCATCCTGTAGATCGAATCCTTTCACTTCCCGTAATTTCCGAAATCAATCAGACTTTCGTCAATCGTGGTCTTCTTAGTCCAATTGCAGAATCTGATCCGTTCAGAAACAGCTTTCAAACCATTTGAAGTCTCTGAATCTGATTCAGCTTTTTTCTGTGAATCTGAGCTCTTATGGATTCTATTGTCGACGTCTCACATGAGTCTTCTGAGAGTCTTCCAAGGCAATGCTGTCCTCCATCTGAATCCATTGAGGCAGTCAAACACTTCATCTGAATTACTCAGACGCAGACTCATCCTTCTGATTCCCTTAGAGGCACAAGCATAGTTTCTCCTTCTGACCATTTAGAAGCACTATGGTGACGACTCTTCCTTGAGTCTGAACGCCAGTTGTGGGATATTCAAGGCTCTTTTCACATCGTGATTTCTGCAAGGAAAATATTCTTCCATTAACTAGACTTCTTAAAAACTAGTTTTGTCAGAATCAAAATTCTTGGCAGGATAGTTTCTCAACATACCCAAGTCTCCGTTCACCGTACCAGGGTGTCGGTATAGGTTATATCCTTCAGTAGATCATGAGGCATATCAACAGTCGCATAACCAGGGGAACAGCTCGGTTGCAGGTTTGTCAGATCCATGCTTACTAGATTCATCTATGGGAATATCTTTGTAGCTAGAGCGATAGACAAGTGTGGTGGCGTTTCTTCCATACCTTTTTCATGCTTTAGACTTCCGGAAACTCTACTAGTACCTAACCATAAAACACAATGTGAAGACTTAGTGTCCCTGTCTGGTGAAATTAAATCAAGGAGCAAATCAGAGGATAGGTAAGAGAAATTACAAGAATCTTCCATTGCCATGTCTGTCAAGTAAGGAAGCAATCGCCTGTAGCTGATTGAACCAGGCCTCTTGTATATTCTTCTTCTTAATGTGAAACGCGTATTAAGACCCTACACAAGAGACCCCTTCACTTAATCTCCACAATTAATAAGACCCAGGAAGAATCATCTAAAACCTCAGTTTTCTGCATGTCAACATCGTCACGCTGGCTAAAAAGCTTTGGTAAAAACAGAAGGAACCCAGTGAACAGGCTAAAATGAACGATAAAGAGTCAGCAAATGTTAGAATCTCACTGGTTCGCTCTTTGAAGCGGAATCGTTTCTTTTACTAATTTCAGCTCCAGAACCTTCATCCAGGGAGGAACCCTGCAGCGGCTCAACGGAAATCCGATCTGTCCTCTGTATATCGCAATTGCCTCCATTTTCTTCAACATCCGGGCCCCGAATACATCCGTTGCTTCGGGGGGAGTGGTCTGAATGCAATCGTCGCCGGAATCGTCCAATCCCTTGGCCATCTCAGTAGCAGCGACAACCTTCTCGGGGAATCAGGAAGGTACCTGATTGCTTTCCTCGTTGTTCGCTCCCTGGCGTTCGGCCTGAAAATCCGCCTTTTCGAGCCTTTCGTCCTCCGACATCTCATCATCGTCGTCCTTGTACAGATCCATCCCAACGTCCTTCTCAGAGCAGTACTCCCGAACAATCGAAGACAAAGTCGTGCCCACATCATCCTTAAGGGCCTCGCCCTCGTCTCCGCACGGAGAATCGGGCTTCTCGAACTCCCCCTCTCCGCGGTCGGGACTGAACCCGCTCGACTTTGGCTTTGGGCTGAGAGAGAAACACGCCGGCTGCGGAGATCCTTGATGAAGACGTGAGACGAGTCGTCGCTGACGTCGGATAGGAGGTTTCGCCTGGGGAGTTTCCGGCGGGCGGGACGAGCTTCGGAGCGGGTGAAGAGGTTGAAGAGGGGAGAGAACAACGACGAGGACGGACGCTTCCGCTTCTTCGAGTCGCAGGGTGACTCCATTTCTGCAGGTAGAGAGAGAGGTGAGGGAAGGGAGAGAGACTGAGATGAGAGGAAGCGAGGGTAGAGAAAGGAGCAGAGATCTGGCGGGAAAGATAGAGATCTGGCGGTAATGGTGGGGCCCACTTTTCAATTCTGGCGGGGAATAGCTCTGGCTTCTTCATTTGGTTGGCAGTTTCGTAATTTAATCCGAAGGTCAATGGCAATTAGTTTCTTCTAAAACCCACTCTCTCTCCCCAGGGCCCAAGAACCCTAGACGCTTCTTCTCACCTCAAGGCCCATGCAAGGTTTTTTGTGGGCCATTGAGCACTTTCCTACAGTTTCGTGAAAAAACCATCGTCTTACGTTGGATTAGGCAAAGTAAAATCAAGTTTAGCGTCTCGAAAGGGCTCCGTTAGAAATCAGACACGTGATCAACATGCAGAAACTGCGAAACTGAATAAATAAAATCATCTCTTATAACGCGTTTAATGGTAATTAAAACAAAAGGGGAAGAATAGTTATGACGATCGAAGTTCCTAATCAAGTTTTTCTAAGTTGTAAGTATTCATCCTTGTGAAAGTAAACAACGGCATTCGCATTTTTACGTGTAGAAGACGATTGAGAGTAATGAGAACATACGGAAAACGAAAATACTATATCTGAAATTTTAAAAGAAGAAATGGTTGTTTCGCTGTTTTTTTTTTTTATAAAAGTGATAGCGATGTAGATTTACATTTATACCGTACATAGCATGTAAATACAAATACAGGAGAGGAATAGAACAAGCTAAGAACACTCTACCATTCTGAGTTGCAACAATGAATGAGTAATTTCGAGTCGATAAATTAAAGGTGTTGCATAAAAGTGGAACAGATATGGTTATCACCCTCATATTTTATTTGTGTAAAATATTACTGTAGCGCCTTGCTCCCCTCGATTAGAATTTTTTTATTTTCAAAAGAAAAGGTAAAATAAAAAATATAGGTCATGCCATAAGAAATAAGGCCTAGAGTATTCCCCTTCGTTAGGTCGGGGTGAGCTATAATAATTCGATGCCCAAATCATTCTAGCAATCGCCGCTGATATTTTTAAGGTTGTTTAGGAACCTCATAATGTAGCTGTTTGAAAACCCGACCGATCCGAACCGATAGGATGAGCAGATGAACCCAACCGAACATGTTGGTTTGGTTCAGATTTTCGATTGCCCTTTCTCTTTTTATTTTTATGAAGCTCCCATTCACGCGGCCCAAGAGAATCTAGCAATCCCGCACAACAGTCCCAATGGTCCATGGAGGTTCAGCCCGGCCCAGAACAAAATTGAATGCCGCTTGATCATCAGAGCCGAGCTCCTCCCTGCTTTACTACAATTGCCGAAGCCATCAATTAGAAGCCCAAATCTCCGATCCTACGGAGGTGAGTTTTCATTTTCACCCATGGAAGTATCGTGGCGAAGCCCATGGCAATCAATGAGAAGCCCATGACAGCACCCATCCGCGACTAGAGCCGTCAATATGGATCGGGACCCATTTTCGATTCATATTGGACCCATTTTTGACCCATGTTGAATAGACCAGCTCCCACAAGTTACAAATGCACCTAGGGCCTCAAAGGCTCAACTTGGTCATTACTATTTTTTCATTTTTTATTTTCATAAGTGAACGAAAGAAAATTTAAAAATACAAAAACTGTTGGTCAAAATCTAGCCCATCGCTACCCCTAGCAGCTGCCCTTCACCGTCGGTCACCGTCGCCGTAGCCGTTTGCTGGTCGCCACCGTCCAACAGTCGTCGAAGAAAAATGAAAAACAAAATAAAATAAAATAAAATAATATTTTTAATAATAATTTTTTGGAATAAAAATATTTTAAAAATTAAAATTAAAAAAATTGAAAAAAGGAAAAATTTTGCACTAGATTTTTTATCGCATGAAATTATTTTGGTAATATTATTTTTTATTTTATTCACTAATTTTTATTGTTTAATTTTCTTTTCTTTATTTGATGCGAAATTTTTGTCTAGTAACATATATATGTGAAGAGCTTAAAATAGGTTAAATTAGTTATATAAGTTTTTTAGAATATTAATATGATTTGATAATATGGGTCAAAATGGATCAGGTTGGCTATGGGTAATTGAATATGGGTAAAAATGGATTAAACGGGTCAATACGAGTCGGACCATATTCGACCCGACCCAAACCCGACTCAACCCATCCATTTGACACTTTTATTCGCGACTCGCCACACCAAGGCCCATTCGCATTCAGCTTCCATATTATACCCACGGCAACGGAATCCAGATTTTTCGGACCAGAGATGGAAATTAAAGTTTAAGGCTATTTTAAGAGGATCGAGAAAGAAGAGGATTTTAAGTGGGGCTTTTAGTTTTGCCTAGCAGAAGGCCTTTCTGTTGAGTCAAATGTCATTCTACAATTGTCGTCTCTATTTAGCCGCTCAAATATGGTAGAAGTTTAAAGTATCATGATCTTCTGTAATCCGCTTTTTAATGGATTCCCACACTTGACACACCAATTTGGATTCAAATCCAATTAACGAAGAGATTGAGTCTTCCCTCCAATACGGTAGAGGCTCGTAGTAGAACCACTACTTCAACTGTAGACTGTAGCAAGAACAACTTGTACTACATGCAAAATTATCAAAAAAGTCTTAAATCTATTAGTCCTAAACATTTTCATGCTTTTTTCAATTGAGTTAATCTGCTCAATCTTGACTAGAAATCGCTGATGTAAATACCAACCGTCCTGCATGATACGATCAGCACTACGTAGATATATTTTTTTTTTCTTATGTTTTCCTTCTTTACCTTTTTTTCCCCTTTATTGGCCATCGCCCGCTTTGGGTGAGGGCAGCCCTTGGCTGCCCTTCCCCGAGGCTAACGACCTCCATCGGCCATCAACAAAGCCTAGCGAAGTGAAAAAAAAAAGGTAAAATAAAAAATAAAAATATTAGGAAAAAAAAGTGAAGAAGGAAAACAAAAATTCAAAAATTCAAAAAATATGAAGATATTACTAAAAATTATCCATATCAGTGTCGGTCATGTCATTTAGGAGGGCCAGTGTTTTTTTTTTTTTTGATAATCGAGGTATCCGCGCGGCCGGCGAGCTTGTGCTCAAACTAGCGGTGAAGCACGACTAGTCCTTGGGAGAACCCGCAGACCCCACAATCACGGGCCTCCAGTTAAGTCACCTAGTTCCGAGAAGTTTTGAACTCAGGATCTCTCATGAAAGGAACTGAGCGCAAACCAACTCAGCCACCAGATGGTGGGTTAGGAGGGCTGGTGTTTACGTTAACGATTTTCGAATAAAATTGGCTAGATAGACTCAGTTTACAAGTTTTTTAGAAATGTTTAAGACTCAAATGAGAAATTAAAAGTTTGAGAACTGAAAAAAAAATGCAATAAATTTACGACTTTTTGGATAATTTTCTCTGCCTTATGCAACAACCCTGCACCTCCTGCAAAGATAACATTTTTTTTCTTTTCTATCCGTTCATGTTCTGCTCCTTGGAACCTCCAATCTTATTGACATCCTCAAGCTTCTCATGGCTGCTCACCTTCTGTAGTTCGTCCAAACTTCTGCAGAACCAAGCTTGTTCTCCTTCTACCCAAACCGAGCTTATTGACATGCTCAAGCTTGTTGTTTGTCGGCGTATCCTCCGTTGACCTCGTTATTTGTTCGGCGAATTATTCAAGGAATTTAGTGCATATTCTAAAACAAATTTAGACCGTTAAATTTGATGGGACTCACCTGGGACGTGTAAGATCGGACCCGCTATTGAAAAAATGGTCCAAATTCACATAATTGTAGACATTAATGTAAAACTTAGGCGAATATTCGTCATCAAAGAAATCGTTGATTTTCATGATTTCACCAACAATAAGGTTGGAGACCTACCTCGATCCATAGCGATAACTTCAAGCATAATTGTTGCAAAAGCATGAGAAGAAGAGAACTCTGATTTTCTCTCCCTTACCCAGTATTCTTCTTTTACGTTGTTTTTCTGATGGAGAGAAATACAACCATACATTATGTTAAACATCGTTCGTTATGGGTGGAGAGAGGACCAAGCTCATTTAACGTTATTAATGTGCGAAAAAAAAAAGAAGCCTTCCATCAAAGCACAAAAAAATCGCACTTTTTCAATTGTATATTTTGTTGAAAAAATATATATCTTTTCATAATCAATGTAATTAACTTTATAAATTATTATTAATAAATTATGTGGGCCATAATTATTCTTTCAATAATTGATAAGGTCAGAAATTTTTGCGGAATCGTATGATCCACATGCATGAAGCACTGGACCGGCTGCCGTGCAGCTTTTTGCTCCGAAAGGACCCGAGTTGAAAGGAGAGCCACCCGATTGTGGGGATCGATCCAAACATACTTTTGAAGAAGACGACAACGTAGGTAGATAGTAAAGGCGACAGCTATTCTGCGAGACGATGTACCCTTAAATTGCAGAAGTTCCTCGGTGGTCCTCGGTGGTCCTCGCTCTACTTGTCACGATTTTCCTGTCACCAACCGATCGCTTCGATCCATACATTCCACCACATATTAATGAGGCACCTGTTGTTTATGACATTTGTTCATAATAATAATAATATAAGAGGGCAATTTAATAACTTTTTAGTAGAGGAGACAATGAAAAGTTGAGGAATTAAATTGAACATATTCTTAACACGCCATATATAATATTTAGGATTGATGTACACTTGAAATAGTGAGGCTGTCACGTCCAGGTCCCACTTATCAACGATATTATCCGCTTTGGGCCGAAGCCCGCATGATTTGTTCTTTTGTGCTTCGCCCAAAATAGGCCTCATTGCAAGTTAATGATGAGTGCCCCATGTGTATATATATATATATTACTTTACCTTACCACACTTAGGCGATGTGGGATTCAGTTTATCCATGCCCGATTCACCATCCCAGATGTTGGCTTGGAGCTACTATTTGTCTAGGCCCTTTTAGCCCTAGTGCCGACTCTCTACTCTCGTTGGATCGAGTAGTTACATGCCCATCAGCTTTTGCTTGGTTTGTGCTCGAACCACACACTTCATGCTGGGCTTTGGCTCTGATACCATTATGTCACGCCCAGGTCTCGCTTGTTAATGATATTGTCTATTTTGAGCCGAAGCCCCGCACGATTTTGTTTTTCTGGATTTTGCCCAGAAAAGGTCTTGTTGCAAGTTAATGATAAGTGCCCCACTTATATAGTACTTCATCTCACCACACTCACGCGATGTGGGATTCGATTTTCCTTCACCATCATAGAAGCTTACTAGGAGCTGTTCCTTATCCAAGCCCTTCTAGCCCCAGCGATTACTCTTCACCCTCGTCAAATCGGGTTATTAAAGAGGTGGTTGCTGACTAAGGTCGTCGGTGGTGCTGGAACTCTTGCTGGTGGAGTATAGCTGGAAGAAGACTAGAAGTTTCAGGTGGACGCCTTATTGAATTTGAAGGTCTTAAGGGCTCACTTCTAATAACTAGCTTAATTTCGTTGTTGAAAGCAAAATTTCATCGCAGATGAAATTATAACCTAGATGCGCCGAGGAAAACTTGGAAAATTGCAATGCTAGCAATGTTAATTGCAATTTTGCATCTAGAACCCCAAAATCTAGTAACAAAAAACCAATTGCGCCATTAGATGGTACTTTTAGCGGCGAATTCTAATTTTTTTCACCAGAATCGAATTTCTTATTGTGAATCAAAACCTAAAATTTTATAAAAGTATAATCATGTTATGAAACTTGTCCGCTAAGCGTAACATCGTATCTCCATTAGCTCCATCCAATTTGGGTGATGGAAAGTACTGACGTGACATTAATATATAGTAATATTGAAAAAAAAAAGCTTGAAAATAAACCTGTTGTAATTGTACCAATTCAGTCCTAAACCTTTTGACTTGTATCAATTCAGTCTATCCAACCAACTTTGATTGGTCGGTATCGATGTGGAGGCCAATCGACGCTTATGTAGCGTTGACGTGGCAATTTTAATAATATTTTAATTTTTTAAATCTTATTTTTTATTTTTATTTTTATTTTTATCATCTTCTCCTCCAACTGGTTACCGAATCGTCACCTAGCTAGAGGAGAGGGCTAGCGAGGGCAAGACCTTGCCCTCACACAGCCATGGCGAGGCTGAGTCTCGCCTTGGTTGGGAAGGTGAGTCTTGTCGGCCCTCTCCTTTAGCCGGTCACCGGATTGACAATCGACTGGTGGATGAAGAAAAAGAAAAAAATGAAAAAGTAATTTAAAATATTAAAAATTATCCATGTCAACGTCGGTGTCCACGTTAGGCGCAGTCATATCAGCACTAATGCAACATCAATGTCATATGGGATCATCTGCCTATCTTAAGATGATTCCTTTAGAGTCAAGCCCAGTTAGTGACGGTTCCAGCGTAGGCTCATCGATCCCACTCTAGTCTACAAACTTTCGTTTTTTGGGTCTTTGTAAATTCCAACTAGAAAGATTATGGCTTTTGGCATTCAATTATTTTAAGAGTCAGTAGGGTCGATGCTTTGAAGTCTAGACAACTTTGCTTGCATTGTCTTTTATTGAGATCTGAACAGGCCAGTCGTGGAGCATGATAGTGACTGTAGAGGTACAATGACTGGGAATTTGAGGGGATAATTAGGCCGTGGACTTTGACGCAAGTGATTGAAAAAGGATAAAACGTATTTAGATCGATAAAGCATGCATGTAAAATACGTGTCATTACAAGAATATGCTTACTTTTCTACTTCCTTATAAGTTTTTGAACATTTAGGTTTTTTCTATGTTGTATACTTCGTTTACTGACCTTTCGTTTTTTTATTTTGTCAATTTGCTATTTTAATTTGAGTTAAAATGTTATTCAAGTAACATTTTCACATGATGGGTGGTATGAGTTTTGATAGATTAAGTTGATTATGGATGTGCTCTAGTGGGCTATGTCGAGTTGGACGTGAGTCGTGAAAATTGTTACATTAAATAGGGCAATACATATTGACCGAGTCAAATTTGGGTTGGGTTCATTTTCCATCCATACAAAACCTGACCGACTCACCTATTAGACAGGTCTATTACGGAGGAAAATCTCTATAATCTCTTTGTATAGTATATTGCTTAAGTCATGGACATCAGCTCGAGGGAAAACTTTTCACCCTGATATTGAATCTAACAGGCTTGCTCGATTTGTTAGATCGTTTATACATTTCCATATCTTTCCTTTATTTTAGGGTTTATTATAAAAAACTCAATATCAATATGTCTATGATAAATTTATCCTAAACTAATTTATGGTCACCCAAAAGCTCTAAATTAGTACATGTGTGACTGATTTACTCTCTATTAGCTTCCATCATATTTTACCGTAAAATTCTTGAGCTGGATGACATATGACAATAACTTAATTGACGTGCCAAATCCACATGAAAATCCATATTCTCTCTCTCCTCCCCCCCCCCCCCCCCCCCCCTCCAACAATGAGCCCTGCTCTAATTTGAAAACTCTCTCTCCCTCAAAACACAAAAAATCCTAGATCTTCTCCTTCTTCTTTCGTCTTGTGATTAGGCATCGGAAACTCGTTAGAGCACACTTTTACCTTTGGTAATTTTTTCAACTTTGATTGTTTTTTCCGGGTTGCACTTCTCTTAGAACTACTTCATATTGAAGCTATTGGAAAAAAAAATCGAAGGCGAAAAAATTACCAAAGATACAAATGTGTTGGAATTATTTCCGATGCCTAATCATGAATACAAAGACAATGATGAAGGAGTGTGCTCGAGGAAGAGGAAGACCTAGAGTTTTTCGTGCTTTGAGGAGAAAGAGGGAATGAGCCCTATTTTGTTTTCTAGTTTGGTCTAATTGAAGAAACAAAGATAGAGTAATGAATTTTCATTCGGACTTGCCACGTCAATTGAGTTATTGTCATGAGATCCTTAATTTGACCGTAAAATTTGACGGAAATTAACGAAAGGTAAATGCATCTCAATTTGAGATTTTTGATGATAAATAATTAGTTTTAAGATAAATTTATCATGAATGCGTTGGTTTGTAATTTTTGATGATATTAACCTTTATTTTTTATGTTTAATTTGCACGGTGTGTTTACCGTTTCATGATAAAGATTAACGTGAATGATTAGCTTTTCGGCCCGTGCACAGAAATGAGTACTTGCACGGCAGCAAATGTCCCCGTGGGTTCAATCACGTGACCGTACGTTCATCTCTCCAGTCTCTTCTCGATCCATGGCGAAGCAAAAGACGAGACTCTGCTTCTTCCCTCGTCCACGAAATTCAATCGGGCACCAAATTGCGATCCTCTGCCTGTCCCTGAACGCAAAAGAACAAACAAACAACCAACAAAATCTCAAATGAAAACTGGAAAGCAAGATCACGACTCTCCGATGCGTCACCGCAAACGTCACTCCATCCCAACCTCATCCGTTCTATTTATATGAACGTCACGCGCAGAAACGTGCAAGTCATCATGAACTTCCAAAACCACGCGCCCCCGCCCCCTGCCGCGGCCATGGCGCCGCCCCACTTCCTCCTCGTCACATTCCCGGCGCAGGGCCACATCAACCCGGCCCTCCAGTTCGCCAAGCGCCTCCTCCGCGGCGGCGCCGAGGTGACCTACGCCACCAGCATCTCTGCCTACCGCCGCATATCAAAGGGCCAGGCCTACCCGGAGGGCCTCCACTTCGCCGCCTTCTCCGACGGGTACGACGATGGGTTCAAGCCTGGCGACGATGTGGCCCGCTTCAATTCCGAGCTCAAGCGCCGCGGCTCCGAGAAGGTCAAGGACCTTGTCGCATCGAGCGTGGGCGAGGGCCGCCCCTACGCCTGCTTGGTGTACAGCTTGCTCATCCCATGGGCGGCGGAGGCGGCACGTGAGTTCCACGTGCCCTCGGTCCTCCTGTGGATTCAGCCCGCCACGGTGTTTGGACATTTACTATTACTACTTCCACGGTTATGGCGAATTGATAAAAGATAACTGCCTCCACCCTTCGCGTTCGTTTGAGTTACCGGGCTTCCCTACAAGCTCAGTAGCAGCGACTTGCCTTCATTTTTGGCGCCGAACAGCTCGGACGCATACGCTTTCGCGTTGCCGACTTTCAAGACCACTTCGTCGTGCTCAACCAAGAAGACAATCCCAGGATACTGGTGAATACCTTCGACTCGCTGGAGCCAGAGGCCTTGAGAGCCCTCGACAGGTACAACGTGGTAGGGATCGGGCCGTTTATACCCTCGGCTTTCCTCGATGGGATAGACCCGTCGGACGCGTCCTTCGGGTGCGACCTCTTGCCCAAGTCCCAGGACTGCACGGAGTGGCTGGACTCAAGGCCCCGGCGTCGGTCGTCTACGTGTCGTTCGGGAGCATCGCGG
Source organism: Psidium friedrichsthalianum (assembly GCA_019149425.1). NCBI lineage: Eukaryota > Viridiplantae > Streptophyta > Magnoliopsida > Myrtales > Myrtaceae > Psidium > Psidium friedrichsthalianum. The sequence continues at coordinate 7,813 of JAGVVM010004937.1, read as the reverse complement.
TGTTATCGAAGGGACAGTGGAGGAGCTCGCCTCCGCGTTGCTCGGACTGCGGTCGACCGTTCTTGTGGGTCGTAAGAGCAGAACAATACGGGGATGAAGAGAAGGGTGAGGATAGATTGAGCCGCATGCGGGAGTTGGAAGAGAAAGGAATGATAGTGCCGTGGTGCTCGCAGCTCGAGGTGTTGTCTCACCCGTCGCTCGGGTGCTTCGTGACGCACTGCGGGTGGAACTCGACACTCGAGAGCCTAGCGCTCGGCGTCCCCGTGGTGGCGTTCCCGCAGTGGGACGGACCAGGGGACGAACGCGAAGCTCGTGGAGGACGTGTGGCGGACCGGGGTCCGCGTGAGGCCGAACGACCAAGGGTTGGTGGAGGCGGAGGAGATAAGGAGGTGCTTGGAGACGGTGATGGCCGATGGGGAGAGAAGGGAGGAGGTGAGGAGGAACGCGGCCAAGTGGAAGGAATCGGCGAGGGAGGCCGCGAGGGAAGCGGGTCGTCGGATAGGAACTTGAAGGCTTTCATGGAAGAGGTCGGTCAAGGTTGTCGATGCTAAGATTGTGGAAGTAGCTAGCTGTAGCTCGTGTGGTGCTTCGACTGAGAGCACATAAGTTCTGTGTAGCAGCTACTCTTTACTTTTTTTTTTTTCCTTGTTGTGAAGACTTCTTTCCATTAATTACCAAGGAGGTTTGATGATGGTAGCCGGTAGGTTTGCTGCGTGAATTTAGTACGGAATGAGTGAAAAATTGGTGAAAAGACAGCCATTTTATGGATGTACTCCAGTACTCAAGTGCACTAAATGCTTTTACATTAGTTGGTGTACATATTTTTGATTTGATGGGTGTTTGAAAACCTTAGAGGCCAGATGTCCGACGATGAATGGTCGACAGGACGAGATGTTGGTCGAGAAAAATTCACGTTTGACTCGTGGAAGGGCTGCGCATGTATGTGAACAACGTGGGTCAGCCTGGTCAGTGGAACTTCTGAGAAAGAACTCTCCTCCTCATCACGAGGGGTGGGTGGGAACTACGGCTCACTGGGGACTGGTCCCTCTCGTCCTCCCAACGACCATTGGTGCTTGGTAGGTCCCTCGGTTCGTGCAGCTCCGGCGATTAATGGCAACAAAACATCGCCATGGCACGCGATATCACGCATACGACACGATACTTCAATATGTGATTTTTTAAAAAATAAAATTCGAATAAGTTAGGACACATCATATATTAAATATATAATATATAAATAATAGGGTGCAGAGGCATCGTAAGAGACAACAATCAATGAAACTTTCATGTGCAGTTATTGACAAGCAACCTTACTATACAAAAGATAGCACCTGATTTCATATAGCAGCCTTTCCTGTCTTCCCCAATGTGCTCCAAAGTTACCAAAAAATATATCTATATATGCTCCATAAGTTTCTAACAGAAGCAGTTTCATTGAGAACATTATCCACGGCACAATTGAACAAGGAAACTAATATTACAAAGGAAAACTTTGGAGTGACAACAGCACAGCATAGCATATCAAAAAGCAGAAAGCAATCCCTATTCTCATGTAGAAACTAGCTCCATCCTAAACATCAGATTAAAACCCCTGCAACGTCTGTGCTTTTTAAGAAACGATTAGTTTTTTTTTTATCAAATATTCCCATGCTCATACATGCTTAAGTTAAAAATTAAATTCAGGTAGCAAGAAGAAAATTCTTATGGAGGTCGCGCTTGTAAAGGTGCATCAAATGCAAGTAGGTATCTACAAATACTAAACTCAATTATAGAATACTAACAAGTTTTCATCTGAGCAATTAATTTCTTAAATTTTAAACTAACTTTACTTGTTGAGAGCAATAGTAAAGCCACTCCAAGACCTTGATGAGTGCACACATTCATCTAAAACAATAGATTCAATACTTGGATTGCAAAGAGGGGAAACCCCTAACCTGAGCTTGTTGGATGCAAAAGACAAATTGTAGCGTGCCAATGGAGCTCCGGGAAGCAACCGCAGAGCCGGCGGCGTGGTCTTGGCCGAGGGAGATGCTTCCAAGAGAGAGCACCCACAATTTCCAGAAATATATAGCTTTGAGAACAAAGCAAGCCGTGAGGTGTTGGTCAAGGGACTACAAAAAGGAATTCAGTTTTTACAATGAAAACCCTAACCTGAGCTCGTCGGACGCAAAAGACAAATCAGAGCCGCCAATGGGGCTCTGGGAGGCGACGGCTAAAGTGGCAGTGTGGTTTTGGTAGAGGCCGAAAGAGTGAACTTGGAGAGAGAGCAAAACAAGCCGTGAACTCGGAGAGAGACGAAGCGATACAAAGGGGGTTCCAGACGGCGGAGGCGGCGCCGTGGTTTTGGTCGAGGGATCGGCCTGGTGTCGTGGCCAAGCGGAGATCTGGTCGAGGAAGTGAAAGAGTGAACTCGGAGAGAAAGCAGAGCTAGCCATGAACTCGGAGAGAGACAAGGGGACACAGAGGGGGTCCGAGACGGCGGAGACGGAAGCAGCGGCAGGAGCGTGGTTTTCGTCGAGGGACGGGTGTGGGGTTGTGGCCGAGCGGAGATTTGGTCAAGGAAGGCAGAGAGTGAACCTGAAAATGGAGAGATGTCGACCGTGGAAAGCTGGAGAGAGAGAGAGATAATGGAGGGAGAGAGAGAAGAAGATTTCGTAGCTCTTGATTTCAAAAAATTTGACCGAGCACTAACGAAAGGAGAGGAGAGAGATAACGGAGAGTTATTGGGGTTTCTTTTTTCCAAAAATCTGACTGGTGGGGCCGACTGGTCACGTGTCGACTGCTCAATGGTTCAACGCACAATCTACTTGGCAAATCTAATCTACTCAATATTTTCTCTTTATATTTAGTTGGTGTACATATTTTTTATTTGAGGGGGTTTGAAAACCCTATAGGCCAGATGTCCGACGATGAGTGGTCGAGAGGACGAGACGTTGGTAGAGAAAAATTCACGTTTGTCCCGTGGAAGGGACTGCGCACGTACGTGAACGATGTGGGGGGGCCAGCCTGGTCAGTGGAACTTCTGAGAAAGAACTCTCCTCCTCATCACGAGGGGTGGGTGGGAACAATGCCTCATTGGGGACTGGTCCCCCTCATCCCGATGACCACTGGTATTTGGTAGGTCCCCCGGTTCGTGCTACTCGGACTACGGCTCTTCTGGCGATTAATGGCTACAAAACATCGCCATGACACGCGATATCACACATACAACACAATACTTCAATATGTGATTTTTAAAAATAAAAAATTCGAATAAGTTGGGACACATCATATATTAAATATATAATATATAAATTATTATTATTTTTATAGTTTCAAAAATAAATAAATTATAAAAAAACATAGAATGAATTTACACTAAAAACAACGATCCATCATTTCTATTGCAATGAAAAATTCCATATCCCTCAAAAATAGAAATTAATCAAAAATGACAAATCCACAAAAAGAAGCTAAAGACACCAATCATTATTCACATTTCATAGCTAAGCATCCTCTTATCCTTGATTTGCCCCAGTTAGCCCCCAGCCCCCGGCCCTACTTTTTTTTTTAGTTCCCTAAAAAGAATAAAATAAAAATAGGAAAATTACTAATACAAAAATTAAAGCCTAATTAAATAAAATAAATTCAAAAAATATCACTAAAAATCCGAACCCTCTCTCTCTATGACTTCAAACACTTTTTGCGATCGTGTAATTTGCCCGACTAGAGAGAGAGAGAGAGTGCAAGGGACCGTGCATCCCATAGTCTCTATTTATAATCCTTCACTCTCCTCCTCCCTCTTCTTCTTCCTCCTCCTTTATTGTCCCGCCATCGCAGTCAAAAGAAGGAAACCCTAATTCTCCTTCGCCACTGATTCTCAATCCAATCAATTCCAGTAGGCGCAGCTTACGATGGTCCTCAATCTCGACTCCTCCCACTTCCTTTGATTTAAAAAAATAATAAGTACACCCAAATTTTAAAACACTTCGCAAAAGTAATTTTAAGCTTTCGAAGTGTACAATCAAAAGTAAAACTTAATCAAATTAGGGTAATCAAATTTCTCCGAAAAATTTCGTTCGAATTAATTAATAGAAAACGCAGACATGACTTTTTTTTTTTTACTTTCTTTCGTAAGATACGTCCATGTGCTGCCCAACAAGCATCCCATCAGACAAAAAAGATTGAGAATTTAATACGACAAATGGACTAAGAAAACACAAGCATTTTTTTTGCCTGGAAAAAAAGGCAAGCCATCGGGCCGCTCACTTGGGGTACGGTGTCGGGCCACTGGTGGACCACCGGCGAAGGAATTGAAGGGGGCGACTGGCGACAGACATGAGTGCTGGGGCTGACTTGACCCGTAGCCGAGCTCGAGTGGGCTGTTCTTGAGTTTTGGGGAGGCAGCCGAAGGAAATGGTGCTAGGGCAGAGAATTATTGGATACCGTGGTGCCATCTCGTTTGTGCAATAGTCCATTCATCTGACGCCACGTGTTCACTGTGGGCCCCGTTTAGGTGCTTGAGTGTGCCAGGTAAGACTTGCATAGTCCATTCATCAGTTGCCACCCGTACACGGAGGGTCCCACTTTGGCTTTGTCAATTTCTCCTTTTCCATTTCTTGACTCACAGCTCCGAAGTTCCTCATTTCTTACCTCTCTTCTCCCTGACTGCCGCGGGACTACATACTTCCGGTTCCTGAATTAAGATTTGTGGACAGGACGAGAGGGAGGGAGATGATAGCGGAGTCGTGGGCCCTGCGAGTGGGGGGGGCCTGAGCCACAGTTAGGTGGAAGGTTCGATGACGCCCAGCGGGCGGGTCTAGGTGCTCGAGGCGGTGTGCTCGCGGCATGCCCATTCTGTCGTGGCCGCTCTATGCGAGTAGATGTTGGATAGGGCTACTCGGCAGAGGAGATGCTGCGGTGTGACCGAGACGCAGGAAGACGGGCTCGTCTTGGCAGATGGTTGGAGGAGCGAGCGATGATACTAATGCGATCGGAGAAAGGGAAAGTAAAGGGAGACTACAGTGCGGGATCGAGTCCAGACCATGCGAGACTGCATGGCGGGGGAGCTGAGTGAGGGCGGGTATTAGCCCTGTCTGAGTTCATCGGGTCCATCCGGATTGGAGCGAGGTTGATGTTTCGACCTGGTTATGAGCTCCATGGGGACGTTGTATGTATTTTTTCCAAAAAAAATGACTCGGTTTGGCCATCGTTCACTTGAGATGGTTAACCAAACGGGAAAATACCAAAGAAATGGATAACTATTGTAATTATGCCAAATAAGCATAATCATTTTTTTTTTGCCAATTTACTTCATAAATCTTTAGTATTTGTGTCAAAAATCAATCATTTGACAATTTCTGCCAAAATCCCTAACGTAAACACTGACATGCCACGTGGAATACGTGCGCTGAATGGATAAATTTTAATTTTAGTGCAATTTTTTTCCTTTTTCCTATTTTTTCCCATGGACTTCGCTGGCCAAAAATCGACCCCCGACACGACGCGACTCGTGAGTGATCGCCCTTGGGACACACAGCTTTGGGATTGTTGCAGGGTTGCGACGCCTCGCGCGATATTTGGGCAAGCGAGGCCGTTTTGAAAGCCCTGCTCGGACTTAGCAGAGCCTTGCCGGCCCTAAGCTAGGAAAGAAAATGAAAGAAAGGAAAAATAAAAAAGTCATAGGAAACCCAGTAAATGACACATAAAATATTATTATAAAAAAATTCACGTTAGCACCCATAGGCCAAAATCGGTTGACCCCAGAAGGAATTAACATAAATGCAAGTTCGAAATGAATGGAAAAAATAATATATAATTGAAATGATACAATTACCAATAGATTTATGATTATTACTAATTTTTTGCAACCAAGTAAGGGAGAAAATGAATAAAAGAAAACAACGCAACATTTTCCGAATTATCCACTTCTAGCAAGAGAAATTAATGGAGCAACCGATGTATCAGCTGCTATGTTTAGGATTTGATTGCATTTTTTGAAGTTGTAGGAACCATTTTGAGACAAAGTTTATAGTTTCGATGCAAAGATATGATGCAATTGATAGGATAGCAAGAAAAACATATTTTGTGAAAACAATGTTATCAAAAATATGCGCACGCAATCCAGGTCCAGGTCAACATCCCTCAGTGGTGTTAAAAATTTGCCTGCAGATAGCGTAGTAGCGCTGAGCACTAGTGTTTCCTTCCTCCCCTCCGTTGCGCCCGTGGTTGAGAGAGTGATAACCATGCAAATGTTAACACAACTGATTACATGTGAACTAGCGGATCCTGGGCATTGCAGTGCGCAGTATTTGATAAACATGTTTTTCACAGTGTTTTTTCTCTCTATCATTGCCCATCAGTAAGTCTTTTGCATCGAAACTATAAATTTTTGTCTCAAAAGTTGTTCCTAAAACTTCAAAAAATGCAATCAAATCCTAAAAACATAGCAAGCTGAATACAATCGGGTTGCTCCATTAATTTCCTGGTATTAAGGATAAGGGAAAATGTTGACGTTGGTTTTCTTTTTATACATTTTCTCCCTTACTGGTTTTGAAAAATTAGTAAAATAGTCATAAACTATTGTAATTGTGATCAGTTTCAATTTTAATTTTTTTTCAATTCATTTCGGAAACTTGCCATTTAGGTTAATTCAGTTCTGCCGGCCGATTTTGGTCTCTATGGGTGCAACGTGACTTTTTTTGTTTATAATAATCTTTTGTTAATATTTTGAATTTTCTATGACTTTTTTTTTATTTTTCCTTTCTTTAACATTTTTTTTTCCAGCTTAGGGCCGGCAAGGCTCTTTGCTAAGTCGAGCAAAGGGTCTTGCATACGGCCTCGCTTGCCCAAATCGAGATTGAGGCCGTCGCAACCACTCACCCAAACTTGGCGAAGGGCTGTCCTCGCCCTCGCTTTTGGCCAGCGAAAGTCCATGGGAAAAATAAGGAAAAAGGAAAAAAAATTGCCCAACAAAAGTAAAATTTACCCATGTCAGCGCCGGATTCTTACGTGGCTTCTCTTTATGGTCAGTGTTTACGTTAGTTGATTTTCGGCAAAAATTAGATCGAAATTGGATTTGAATGACACAAATACAAAAGATTTATGAGCAAATGGCTAACAAAAAAAAAATGATTATGACTATTTGGCCTAATTACAATAAGTTATGCATTTCTTTGGTAATTTTCACCAGTTTGTGTTTTAAACCAAACTTCTGAAGTTGAACGATGCCAAACCGAGGTCATTTTTTTTGGAAAAAAATAAAACAGTCCCATGGAGATATAACCAGGTCGGAAGGAAACATCAACCTCGCTCCAATCCGGAGGACCCGAATGAACGCAGACAGTGCTAATACCCGAGATCCTCACTCAGCTCCCCCGCCCTGCAGGTCTACGCTAAGTAGGTCTGGACTCGATCCCGCACGTAGTCCCCTTTCCCTTTCTCCGATCGCAATTAGTTTCATCGGCCTCGCTCCTCCAACAATCTGCCACAGACTGAGCCCGTCTTCCTGGGGTTTGTACGGTCACACGGCAAGCAGTATACTCTGCCGAAGTAGGCCCTATCCAAAATCTACTAGCATAGAGAGAGCCACGCACAGAGATGGGGCGATGCCGCGAGACACCGCCTCGAGCACCTAGGACCAGCCCGCGGCGTCACGAACCTTGCCACATAACTGTGGCTCAGGCCCCCCCACTGCAGGCCCACGAATCCGCTATCATCTCCCTCCCTCTGTCCTGTCCACAAATCTAATTCAGATACAGGAAGTATGTAGTTAGCCGGCATGTCAGGGGGGAGAGAGGTAAGAAATGAGGAGACTTCGGAGTGTGAGTCAAGA
>JAGVVM010004936.1:0-22121 GCA_019149425.1 Psidium friedrichsthalianum | reverse complement strand
TTTTAGGTAATATATTTACATGTCATAGTTTGGGATAATGTATCACATGAGTACAGTGTGGGGTTTTTTTCGTGTCACAAAACGTTTGGGATACATTATTCAGTGAGTAGAATTTAAAGTTTTTGGTGTATTTTCCCTAGATGATAATATTGAGATATGCCTCCCGTTTTTGCAAAGCTAACCAACTCCCTAAGGTTGGCTTGATCCTACAAAGCTTTGATAAGGATGCCTCAGTGTTCGGTCAAAAATAAAAATATATTGAAATGTATTTTCCTAATAACAGTTCACAATGATTTTTAATAAGTAATAAACAACTTATTTTTTTGTATGTCGTGGTTGTATATCTAGTATTTCGTGACATGAGAATTATTTGGTTGTCATTCATATTTTACGACGATGCAATATCTTTTTTTTAAAAATAAATCAAATTATCTATTTTGCACTCAACGACGGCTTTGAAGATCCGAACGTGACGCCGGCTTATTTCCATTTCTTCCACGAACACTTCGACCTTCTCACAGTATGCTCGCTGGCTTGCAGGCCCATTTTCCACGCAACCATGTCCGTGGAATGGGTTCAATACCAGCTGACAAATACATGGCATCGATTCATCAAAAGGTGGGAAAAGTAACGAAGAGCCCAACGTTTCCATGACCTATTGCTACCGATACCGCCACCAACATCGATACGGCACCAAAGACGACACGACACGCCGCCACGTCGGTTTTTAAAAACACATAGAAATTTTCGACTGTTCCTGGGACTCACACGCGTATTTAAAAATATATTTTTATATACTAAATGACTATTTCGTATTTTGACCCTATTAATTTTATTTTAAAGTTCAAATAAAATAAAAGAAATACAACTGCACCGCGAGGGGGGGGAAATAATCAAAGAGGGTACAGCGGAGAGAATGAGAGTTGGAGAGAAGGGAATAAATGGAGCAAGAGAGGGAACTGACAGGAGTTTTCCGTTGGCGAGCAGTGAGAGAGAAGGAATGAGAATGTGAGATTTAAACTTCTGGTTTTGAAGAGAACTTTTGTAGAGTCAACAACGAAACAGGGTAGAGGACGAGGGAATGCCAAAAAATCCACGACCCCCCCTCTTTTTTAATCACACCTGCAACCCGCCACTTTCTCCTCTCCATCTCCCACTTTTTCTTTCTTCAATTTTCTGCCCACGCCCACGTGGCCCACCTACTCCTTCCCCTTTCTCTGTCATTTTCATCTTCTCTTCCAACCCCCGACGTCTCTCTACTCATCTCTTTCCTCTCTCTCTGTCGAGTCGATAAGCCTCCCTCTCCCCTTCTTGTTCGCGAGGCCCCCCTACGGAGCCCTCCGCTAGCGATCGGCTCGCTCCATCACTGGCTCCCTTTCCAGATCTGAGCTTACCGAGGCCCTCCTTGTCTTCCCTACCGACTCGCTCGTTGCCGGCGCTCTCCCTCTCTGATGGTTGCGAGGACACAGCCACCTTTCTCCTCCTCTTATTCCCCGGTTTCTGACCTCGCAGATCTGTGCGTGTCCTCCCGCCATCCTTCCTCACGACTCGCGTGTCTCCAACGTGTCCTCCATTACTTTGACTAGTTGTCGACATTCCGCACGCGATCACACTTCGATGTGCGTGACGCGGCGTCCGATGTCCGATACATGTTCGACACCTTGACGCGGTGGCTTAACCAACGTGTCTGGTGCTACTAGCCGTGTGCACTGTTCTCGAAACCCAATGGCCATGTGCCCAAACATATTGGACTCCAACTGTACATGCACATGGACTACTTACTGCCAATCCATTAGAATATCTATAAAAAGCTACTGATACATCTTTTATTTGTCCAACTTTAATCATAATCTTTCAATAATTGTCACTTAGTGTTAATTAATCGTTTTCATATTTTTTTTCAATTGAATCTATCCCGGTCAATTTTGATCGAAATCATTAACGGTAGTTCTTACATGTCACGACCGTACTAAATAAAGGCCACAACGTGTACCTATGGGCGCGTGAGGGTCATCGTGATCTTGTTCGTTGGGGGCTTGCGTGAGGGTGGGGACCTACTTGGGGGGGTGAGGGGTCGGGACGCCCTCACTTGGCCATTGAGGGCGTCGGAGCTCTCACTCAAGTCCTTGTCATAAAGGACGTCTATTGTTGGATCAGGGTGGACACGTAAGGGCGGTGAGGGTCAGTCGGTGATCCTTGTTGACGGTTCAAGTAAAAAGTTAAAAAGAAAAATTTTTTTTTTGAAATATGGAAACGCCAATGCTAGTCGTACCACAAAGAATGGTCAATATACATGTCGTTGATACCTGAGTTTTTGTCGGTCCTTTTTTTAGAAAAATTTTAGAAAATTCAAAAAAATTCATAAAAATTGAAAAATCAACTTTGGGGACCTTGGCCAAGCCTAGGGAACCATTTTTGACCAAAAAATGATTTTTCATATTTTTAGTATTTTTCAGTAGTTTATTTTCGAAAATTCATAAAAAGTCAAGAAAAAATAAAAAAAATTGAAAAATCAACTTTGGAGGCCTTGGCCAAGTTTAGTGAACCATTTTTGAAAAAAAATAATATTTCATATTTTTTATTTTTTAAATATTTTCAGAAAATAGAAAAAAAAATACTTGAAAATTCACAAAAATAGCACTTGAGGCCACAAAAATACGAAAAAATAGTCATTTTTTATTTTCATTTTATTTTCATTTTTTCAGAAGAAAATTGGAAAAAAAAATTAATTCGAAATTACGGTTTATCAGTTAATCATATTTTCGGATTAATCCCAAAAAATTCTAGAAATTTCACTTCAGCCCTTTAATTTTCCATTTTTACATTTTCAGAGTTGTGAAATTCTTATCTATTTTTCAAAAATAAATTTTAGTCCAAATTTCATGAAATTACCAATGCTAGTCGTACCACAAAGAATGGTCAATATACATGTCGTTGACACCTGAGTTTTTGTCGGTCCTTTTTTTAGAAAAATTTTAGAAAATTCAAAAAAATTCATAAAAATTGAAAAATCAACTTTGGGGACCTTGGCCAAGCCTAGGGAACCATTTTTGACCAAAAAATGATTTTTCATATTTTTAGTATTTTTCAGTAGTTTTTTTTTTTGGGTAAGGTAAGAATTATATTAGCAAATCATAAACGCGAAAAAAAACCGAACACAGACCTCGTACCCAAGGTTACAGGACTGTCTCCGTATTTTTCAGTAGTTTATTTTCGAAAATTCATAAAAAGTCAAGAAAAATAAAAAAAAATGAAAAATCAACTTTGGAGGCCTTGGCCAAGTCTAGTGAACCATTTTTGAAAAAAAAAGTATTTCATATTTTTTATTTTTTAAATATTTTCAGAAAATAGAAAAAAAATACTTGAAAATTCACAAAATAGCACTTGAGGCCACAAAAATACGAAAAAATAGTCATTTTTTATTTTCATTTTATTTTCATTTTTTAGAAGAAAATTGGAAAAAAAATTAATTCGAAATTACGGTTTATCAGTTAATCATATTTTCAGATTAATCCCAAAAAATTCTAGAAATTTCACTTCAGCCCTTTAATTTTCCATTTTTACATTTTCAGAGTTGTGAAATTCTTATCTATTTTTCAAAAATAAAATTTTAGTCCAAAATTTCATGAAATTACCAAGTTTCGTAAAAGGACCAAATGCACATTTTTAATTTTTGCAAATTAATCCCTAAAACAAATAAAGTGCAATTAAAAATTTTTGAGGGACTAAATTGAAAATCAAGGCACGTGACCCCTAGTTTTTGGCCTTTTGAATCAAGTGGTGGCATTTGTTTTTAGCAAAAAATGTCATCTAGGCTTTGGTTTTTGCGAAATGGGTTTTCGGGTCGAATTGAGAATTTGGGATTATGGTTCAATCTCAAGCATATTTTTCATGAAAATCACCTCTTTAGATGAAATCCATGTCAAAGAATCCAATGTTGGGATTTAATTCAAATTTTGTTGAGTTTTCTTAGCTCAATTTGAAGAAATGGAGCAAGTCAGGTCAGTTAGGGTCAGGTACAACCAGACCCATGGCCCGACTGGGTCTCCTCCTCCCTAAGTCTGCAACCTCACATGCAGAGAGGGAGGGAGAGCCAAGCCACTTTCCACAACCAATTCGAACCCATCGGAGCTCCAATCGATAGGTTGAACTGTGGCAGGTGACGTTGTGCCAAATGGCATGTGATTCTCGTTACCAGGCATGTGAACTTAGGTCGGTGAACTTTTCCCCTCGTGGTGCGCATTTTTTTTTTTTAATGTGAGGAGTCTATAAATCTCGGACGGTTACATTCAGTTAGAGGGAGGCATCTTTTAGTTACAATAGATTAGAGAGAGCAAAAAAGGAGAGAGGGAGAAAGGAATGTTCTTTGCAACTCCTTGAGGGCGATGCCATTAATGGGAGCTCAGTCAAAGCTTTCGAGCTCTTGTCAAGGTGATTCAAAGTGAATCAAGTGTCAAGATAGAGCTTAGAAGCATCATGAGGACTAGACAAACACGAAGAACCATCTACATCGTCACTTTGCGCCCGAAAAGAGTAGGTGCCATTAATGGACTTTTGAAGGTCCGCCAATGGCGATTCTTCATCGGAGTTATATTTCTTCATAATTTTTGGTTTTAACTTACTTTTGGGGACTTGTTGAGTGCCTCTGTGCCTTTGTTTTTCGTTTTCCTTTCATGTTTGCATTGAGTCGACCTCCAACTTCCTTTGGCCATCCTTGATTTTTTGAACTCATTCCCAGCATATTGAATCACGCAGACAACTAGGTAAGCTTTTTGAATCTCATATGACATGGATTAATGGATTAGTTTGCTTAGTTTAAGTAGAAATTGCTCGTTTGGATTCATCGTTGGAACTAGGTTCATCCGACTCTAGCATAGGCTATTTTAGGTTGATTCGAGGCCTGGAATTCATATGTGTTAGCCTAGGAGTGTTAAGGTTTGGATTAGATTCGAAATCAGAGAGTTTTGTGCACCTTTTGGTCTCGATTTAGTTTCATCGGTGAATTTTCCGACAAGTTGGCCAGAATTGCAACCTTCTAGTCATCTTTTTTGGCCAACCGCTGACCAATCAACGCGTGTTAACTAGCCAGCAAGCTGACGTGGCATGCCACGTCAATAGGCCGTTGTTATTATAATAATAATAATAATAATAATAATAATAATAATAATAATAATAATAATAATTGATCCGGCGGCAAAGATTTATCCACGTGGCGCATTATGGGGTCGTCATATTAGAATATGGGCAGGAAAATATTAGAAAATCAAAAAAATTTCGCATAAGGGTTTAGGCGACGTTGTTTTGTGCCGAGTTTGACCCACTTGGATTCAGGTCGATTTTTGGGCCTGTGGGCTGGGTCTATTTGACCCAGTCCGTATAATCAAATAAAAAAATTCTGAAAAAATATTAAAAATTAGAAAAATTAGAAAATTCATAAAAAAAAAAATCAAAAACTGTGTTGTTTTGAGAACCAATTCAAACTCAAGTGGTTTTGGGCCGGGTCTTCAGGTTTGTGGGCTGGGTCAACTGACTCGGTCCAGAAAATTAATAAAAAATTTGAAAAAATAATAAAAAATTCCAAAAAAGGAAAAATTGGTGAAAAATCATAAAAAAAATTCTAAAAAATTCTAGAAAAAAAATATAGAAAAATTCTCAAAAATTTTGAAAAATAGGGAATGATCACATACAATTGGTTTGACCTATTTTCATAACTTTGACCTTTTGAACCTTGAAAAATGACCATTTTGCTCATCTGGTCAATTTGATCCAAATTTTCTCAAATCACCCCTGAACTTTTGTGGTGCATTTTATGAGCCCTTAGTGCTTCATTAGGTTTGCCATCTGGTCGTTTGAGTGATGATTTGATGCAATTTATCCGCATGTATTGATTTCTTGACTACGTACTTATTTTGATGATTGTGATTGATATGATAGATAATTCCATTTGTATGAATCTTTTAGATTTTTATGACTAATTTCACCTAAAAAAATGTTTGCATGAATTTTATAGAGTAGGAAATCACTCAACTTAGGTACCGAAAGGGCATCGACCGACGAGTCGACATAACAAAGTCCTCGAACCTGTTACTCTGATTTTTGTAGAATCAAACGATCTCTTCCAGTTGCTTGATAAGGTTTTCAATCATACCCTCCAAAAAAATGATTGGTGGCGACTCTGATGGCATGTACACTTATCACATACACCCGACCATTCTAAAGTCGATCTTGATTTTAAATTCTCCCTAACGTGATTTGGTATAGCCTTAGGAGGGCCCATGCTAAGCTTGATCAAGAGAGACTTAGCAATCAATTAGCTCTCGCCGTGAAAAGAAAATCCTCGCGAGGAGGGTCGCGAAACTCGTCTGCAATTTTCATCCAAAATTGGCAGGGCGAACTCAATTGGCAAATCATGAAAAGATTTACGACAAAATTAACGCAGTTGAAAGCTTTAAAACTATCAATAAAAAAAATTTAAAATTGAATTGGTATAAATACAAAAGGTTTAAGGTTTTTTTTTTTTATTGCCTCGTGAGCTGGAGTTCAGCTACACTCACATGGGAGGAAATCGAAAATCTGGAGTTTGGCACTTGGTTGGCACAGTAGCCTGATGTTGCGAGGGAACGGGGACACGCGTTGTCCAAATCATGTTTGGATCCACGCGCCAGGGAAACTCAGGATCTTGTCCTTATTGACATTTTATAAGGCGGGTACCTAATTATCCGCAGGAATGCTTCATTCAAGCTTTGATAGAGGGAAGAGAAATTTAATAGTAAAAATTGCAGCTCCCGACCGTTGTTCGCCGCTCTTGGTTAATAATCGTGGATGTAGGCATCCGCCTTTTGATGTGATACGATTTGTTGTGACATTGATAATTTTATAATTTTTTAAGTTTATTTGATTTTTTTTTATAATTTTTATTATTTTTCTCTCTCTTTTTTCACTTTAGGCTAGGGGTATGACTGACGTAGACAACGATTGAGACATGATGGAACAAGTGGAGCTCATGCTGAGGAGCAAAATCAAATTAATCACCAAACGTGCACTCGAGAATGACTTGGTGCCGAGGAATAAGACAATCGGCTGTCGGAATCATTTCGTTTTTCTTTTTGTGGGAGGTGTTTGTCCTATGAAAGGAATGGCCCCTCTCTAAAATTTCCATATCCTTATCGGTGTTCCCGCAATCGGCCATACGACCTTTGACTTGCAAGCCAAGCAACTTAAGCATAATGGAAAAGAAATATGTGGACTTAACTATATTATAAGTGTCAAAACTTTTGTACGATACTCACTTTAACGTTAAAATTTTCAAAACAATCACTTAAACACTAAAATTTTTGAAAAAAGATCACCTCGATACCAGAACCGTTAGAAAGATCATTTAAATATAATTTTTTTGAAAAATGCTCACTTCAATGCCAACACCGGTGAGTCATGTCAGTTCAAATCGGCGTTAGTACTGAAATGCGCCTTTTTTTTTTTTTAAATCGACACTTAAGTGATTGTTTTGAAAATTTTGGTACTAAAGTGGTTTTTGCACTTGACACCTATTGTGTACTTTAGCTAAAATCTGTGATTTTATGCAAGCACTCGTTTAATGCGGACCACGGTCATTAAATGAAAAACCGCCTAGATATTTCTCCTAATATAATGATGGTTTAACTTACCAATCAATATATAATGATAGTTAAAAAAATTGTCCAGCTGTCTCATTTCAATTGCGACAGAAGAATAGACAGAGAACTTTATTATAACTAAAAAAAAATTATCACTTCTCACTCTTTTCCAACGCGACCACCGGATAAAACAGTAAAGTTTGTTTGGAGGGATAACTCTTTTCTTAACCTTTAGTGCGCATGTTATATTATATTATATTTTTAATTTTAAGCACTTGAAACTTTGAAATACGTGAATGTTGGGACATGAATTCACGTGAAAATTTATACTATTTTCTAAAATTTGAAAACTATTTTAATTTTGGTGGAAAAGTTTAAAAAAAAAAAAGTTACATTCTACTCTGAGATGTAGGAGAAGTCCTAAAATCTGCGTTGATCCATCTTAGTTCTTAAAACCTATTCTTTTTGGGTTAGATAAATTAGTGTTTCCGTTAGTCACCGAAAAATCCAAGCTAGCATTTTTCCGTCTTTTTTTTTTTGTCCATGTGGCTGTTAAATAAAATTAAACAAACGTTTTAATTATAAAACAAGCATAGCAACTTGTTCTCATTCTTAACTAAATTAATTGATGCCCCCATAATCTTGTGGACCTTGCACCATGTACAATTTTAGAAGTTCTACAAGGAGACTCCTAGGCTTGCATGATAACCAATTTATTTCTATTCCAAATGGGTTTTGAACAGAAATTCGCTTGGTAATTCAATTTTTTTTTTTTCATTTTTGAAACAAATTTTTAATTTATAAATAGGTTTGGAACATAAATTTCTACTTCTCTATTTCTAGAATAGAAACAGAAATAAGAATTATTCTCATTGCTCACTTTCTTCCTCTTGCGTGCGGTCTTCCTTCCTCTCGGTGACCGTTGGCCGATTGAGGCTTGGCAGTCGGTAACCATAAAAATTTTATGATGTTATCAAATAAACTTCTGTTTTAGGAATAGAAATTTTGTGTTGTTGTCAAACATGTTTTTCTGCTCAGAAACTCATCCAGAAATAAAAATAAAATTTATGTGTGGAAATTGTTGCGAGGAACAAAATGATTGTCATCGGGGCTCCTAACTTCTAGTAGTTCGGCGAGGCTGCGAGAATGGGCTCGTGCTCATCCGGGTGGATTGATCACTAGCGGTTTGGGGATAGAAACATTGGGCCCATTAATAATGGGTCAGGCCCAATAGGCCCACTTCCCCAAATGACAGAGTCAGAGAACCAAAAGTCACGGCTTGAAACCCCCCGTCCCTATTTGTCTTGCTTGGTCCCGAGCTCGAGCATTCGATATCGCTCGCCTCACCTTGGCAGGAGCAGATCTCCTCCGTTTCTCGAACCTTCCGGGTCCTGGGGTTCGTCACGTTCTTCCCCACCGGAGCTCGATCTCGCCCCGACTCGCCGATCGCGGACAGCCATGGCCGAGGATTTCGAGTTCGCCGATAAGGTCCCTCCGTCGTTCGATCGCATGGTGCGTTTTCTCTCCCGTGCGTCGACAATTCGGAAGTTTTCGGGTTCTGTTGATGCAATCTGGCAGATCTGTGCTGTTTTAGTAGAAATGTCTCGCCTTTCGAGTCATGTATGTGGGAGGATTGGGCTTGCCTTCTGTGTTTTCATCTTCTCTGTGCAGAATTTGCGACGGTGCTCGTTTGGGGTTTCGATGTGCGCTTCTTTGTTCCCTGTGTCTTGCCCTGTTTCGTCCGGCTTTGAATATTCCGATGCATGCTTTGAATCTGGACCAATTAGAGTAATCCATTGCGAAACACTTGTGATGGTTTTGAGGAGTAGGGATTATTTCTTGAGTTTGACTTGTAGATGAACTCTTGATTTTGGAGTGTCTGTTTGTCTCTTCTTTATGAGGCGATTGAATAGAGTGAATGAACCCAATATCAGGAAGAGCCCAAGCAACTTTTATGTCAGGCAATGTGGTTTGAAATATCAGCGATACTAATAATGATCTATAAAATTTGCCTTTTCGTTCTTGAGTCGAGTGATCTTCCACTTAGGTTGAATTTTCGAATGTGCATTCATGTCTGAACGAACTCCATAAACTCCATCGCCCTTCATTTTGCTTTGGCTCTTCCACGAGATTGTAAATGCTTGCCCTTGGAGTCTCTCTCTCTCTCTCTCTAACTTAGCATTCTTATTGGATTTAGTGATATGCTATGAGGTTGGACTAGTTTTGTGACACCAGATACAGAGAGCGAGATGGAGGAGAAATTAGACGCATGAATATTGTGCAACAAGGAGGCTGCAGTCTCGGGATTTTTTTAACTGGCGGCCCTTTTCCTTTGATAGGTGTAATCGGAAAGTGTGTTTGGCTTGGATGACCGCGGAGCTAGCTTGTAGAATGAGATGTTAAAATCAAAATGCCTTTGATTTGTCAGCAGATGATCTTTTCGATTTAGTCGGAATCTTTTTACCTACCTTTCCTCATTCTTCTTCTCTAGGCAGTTTCCAAGTCAAAGATGTGCTCTTGATACAAAACCTTTTGTCAATAGCTTAATTTTGAAATCTGAAAATCAAAGACTGGCAGTTGCTTTTGCCTATTTTTTCCCCTTCAAAAGCAAAAGTATGCTGAAGTTGCTTGATCACCGATAAGGCTAATATGGTGAATTTTGTGATGAATATTCTTCGTTCCAACATCATCACCATGATTCCAAAACTCGAAGCCAATCCCTTTCATGGGTTGGATCTAGGATCTTCCCATGGAACTTTCATGGGTTGGATCTTAAGACTTTTCTCTAGAAAAAAGGGAGTCTTGCAAATAGGTCACCTAGCTGGCAACTATTGTATGCTTGAAGATTGATTGAGTTCTCATCAAATCTGGCATGAGTTGATACTAGTTAATCAATTCTTAGCCTTATGCTTCTATCTTTTAATGATCTTCTGGATTGTATGATTATCTGTGGCTTAGTGATTGTCATGGGTTGGATCCAAGAACTTCCCCGTAATAAATGAAGCCTTGAAATAGGCCATCTAGCTGGCAATCTTTGGATGTTTGAAGCTCGGTCACCTTTGCATTAGTTTATATTATTAAAGATACTGAGCTATCTGCTTCTTTTCTTTTGATGATCCTCTCAGATATATGAGTATTCTTGGCTCATCTGGAAGAAAAAGACTTCCCATTTTCTCATTTTAAGATGCAAATTTTGGTACTCATGTTCAAGGGAACAAGAGAATGCTATGAATGAAAGGTGGTTATATTCTCTCTTCTAATCTATTGATATGGAAATAACTAAAACTATGTCATGTAGGGAAATGAGGCTGCAGATGCTGGAGGGCTCAACCCGGGATTGATCGTGCTGCTGCTGGTAGTTGGGATTCTATTGGTATTTCTTGTTGGGAACTATGTACTTTACGTGTATGCTCAAAAGACCCTTCCTCCTAAGAAAAAGAAGCCAGTCTCTAAAAAGAAGATGAAGAGGGAAAAACTGAAGCAAGGGGTTTCTGCACCAGGAGAATAGAACACATACTTCCTATTTAACGGCAAGATGTCCTTGTTCCAGAATTTTTCCTTTATCTGGCATTTAAGACACTATTGGATTGCCTTAAAGATTGTTTTAGTTTTACCCTATTCGTGTTTGGTGCAGCTGGTAAAATAAGTTGCTGAAATGTTGTTTAGCCTAGGATTAATTAAGGAATGTTACTTAGACATTCTATGTCTTTCCATCTATAGTCGCAGCCCCTGCAATCATCAGTTACGGACCATTCCGTTACCCAACTGCTTGCTGATCTGCATTACATCATGTCGGAACTTGGCTTGCCATTGTTTCGGGGAGAGGGAGTTATTTCCCTAATACTGGTTCATTTCACCTAGAGATGATTCTAGTCCGAGGAGAATGAACATGCAAAGCTTAAAACTAGGGGAGGTGCTCTACTGACCCCACCTTCAGTAGGAAATGAGAGATTATGGGTTCCATGAAGAGTTGAGTGTTGTGCTCATGATTTTGTGGTTTCTTAATGTTGTCTAGATTGTAGAATGTCACAATTATCGGAAGGAAGTTAGTTGTTGACTACCGTCGGACATTTCATTTTCGACGTCGTAGGAAAGGGGGGCGTTCTGATTCTTTTAACAAGTGAACTATTCGGAGCTTTCCACCAAAAAAAAAAAAAAGAACTATTCGGAGCGAGACAGGTATTCTTCCTGATATATCTGCCCTAGATTTTCCACGAGCCCTATATAGAGGATGTCAGAAACCCGCCATTGATTGCCATGAGCCCACGGGGAGGATGTCAACATCGTTTGACTTGGGAATTTTGCACTGCAAGCCCTCCACTTTTATGTGCGTATTTTAATCGAGTTCTAAAATTTCAATCGGTTTAATTAAGTTCGCATAATTTTAAAAAAGTTCAAGCGAGGTTCAATTAAGTCTTCAACGACTACCATCCGTGCCCTATTTGAAAAGGATGGTCACATAAATTATACCGCAGTAACCCTTCCCTCTATAGGTGGGAATTTTTTTTTTCTCGCATCAGAGTTCCTCTTCTCCCTAATCTAGCTTATAAACCCAACTCCTCTTCCCTAATCTATCTTATAACCCAACGCAGTCTTAGGACTAGTCAACCCTGGTAAGGTGTATTTTGACCCATAGAATCTGTTAGCAGGTTATAAGGGCAGAGAATAAAAAGAGGTAGTTTGCTTCTTCCCTCTGACTGATGGTGCTTTATATAGTGGTCAGCCTTCATACTATAGTGTCTCCTTGGCCGAAGATCCCTTTATAAGTAAGGATACAAGAAGTGAAAAAACTTTCGCAAAGGACGTTTTCTTTTTTGCCTTCTCCTATTGAAAGGAGAGGGGAGAGAATTTAACCCTTTCCTTCTATGGCATTTTTTGCTACCCAAAGGTAATGGTAGCTGGGGCAAAGCCCGCGTTTTTGCTTCGAAATGAGAGCTGATAAATTATGCAATTAAATTCTAAACTTATAGAAAAAAGTGCAATTTAAGGATGTCCTGTGTACATAATGTTTTGGGTGCTGCGTGCATAATTCATTAAAAGAATTCGATTGCACCTTTTTATAGAGAGTTATATTTTACTCCATCCTTAATAGGAGAAATTTTTCCTCCAACCATCTCTTTTTGTTGGGTTACAATTAATGACCATCACCAACATGCAAGCTTAACTCTTAACAAACTTCAGCAATATTCACATTTTTTTAATTTTGTAATCAAAGATATGGTTGAAGAAGTTTTTTTTAATATATAACCAGAAATTAAGGAAAATGAAGCCCTTTTGAAAAACGTGCAGGATTTGATTAAACAAATTGAAAATTTAGATTTCTAGTTCCATTCCACATATAAAATTTAAGACTTCCGACATATGTACTCAGTTCAGCTTATCTTATGGATAATCCTATGGCAGGAAGAATGGGGAACCCGGTTTGTCCAAGCCCTCAAGTAGAGGGACGTTGGTGTTAAATGTTAATTGCTAAACACAAATTAATGTTTGGGACGAGTTTGAGATCTTATGGATGTGAAACCCGATGTCCTAACTCGATATGTATTACTAAATTGTCCTTGTCTTCTTTATAATCCAGATTGTATTTAGTAAATGCACACAATCATTCAACCCTACTGGACTTTATGACGTTTTCTAGGTTTACTTGATGTTGCACTTGAAATTCGAAATCAAAAGATCGTTTACCAAACTATTCTTACTTTTTCCGACCCCCCCAAAAAAAAAAAAACTATTCTTACTTTGTCTAAAAGCTCAATAATTACTATATAATTTGTGGACCCACATATAAAATCAGTTAAAAAAATAACATTTTCAGTTATAACCGCACTTAAGCCTAGGTTCTCATTTTGGGATTTCTTTTTGTCAAAATAGCATTTTGGGATTTTAGATTGTCGATTTTTATAATCTGTGATCTTGATTTTTCTTCAATCTTGTGTTATGTAATTGTGTAGGTTTTCTGATTGAAGGACCACAATGCATGAGTTTCGAGAAAATATCGGTATTTCTAAATCATATTATGTAATATTCTTCTAGTGTCCGGTATTTGTTTACGAAAATACCATAGGTATCCGACTACTTCAGTGAGTTGAGATTCAGATGAAATTAGCCGTCTCAAACCCATGCCACTTCCATCCCTAATAATTATCCCAGACGTTGCTTCTCTATCATTGTAGATGTGCATAGGGATTGTATCCAACTCGTAGGGAGTTCTACAAAGAAGGTTTCAAAATAGTGTTAAGCTCTCCAAGCCATATTATTCCTCGATTATTTTTAGAATAATCCAAGGAATGCTAAAATTCGGGTGTTCGATTTTTTTACTTAGCAATATGCTAGTTATGTTAGGTGCTTAATTGAACTCACTAGCTCAAATAATCACTTCTGGCGTGTAAAATATATAATAAATTAATTTGATAGACAAGTCTGGATATCTCTAACATGTCTCAATGTTTTCATTGGAGTAACTGTCCATTGAATGACATTGTACTTGGATCTATCAAATTCTTCAGCACGTTTAATGATAACAACCTGAGAACTACTTGTTGCACCT
This sequence comes from Psidium friedrichsthalianum, assembly GCA_019149425.1. Lineage (NCBI taxonomy): Eukaryota > Viridiplantae > Streptophyta > Magnoliopsida > Myrtales > Myrtaceae > Psidium > Psidium friedrichsthalianum. Next base: position 7,961 of record JAGVVM010004936.1, on the reverse strand, counting down.
ATCATAAAGTTTGAAATATTTATACCCACTCTTGTGCTATTTATCATCTTTGGCAATATAGGAAAATTTCAAATAAGGGCAGGAAATGCATTCATTTTCTCAAATGAGGGTTCAACAGATCTTGTTTCAAATAAGAACCTAAAGTGCCTTTATTATTTCAAGGAAAGATCTAACTAAGGGCATTTTTGTCAATTTACTTTTTACTTTTTTGATTTTTCCTATTTCTTCCCATTTTTTCCTTTTGTTGCTGCTAGCAAGAGTCATGTGCCCTCATCTAGATTTGGCGAGGGCTTGCTGGCTACTAGGGAGGCTCATCGGCCATTGGCGAGGCAACCCTCGCCCAGATCTAGCGAGGGCTGGCCTCACCTATGGTCGATAGCCCTTGTCATTGGCTGGCCATTGGCCAAAAGGAAGGGGAAAAGAGAGGAAAAAAGAAAAGAAAAGAAAAAAATTAATGACGAAAATGATTTTGGTCAGAGCTTTCTTGAAACAATCGGGGTACTTCAGACTTTTATTTCAAATGGGATTCATTTCAAGCCTTTGAGAAAATGAAGGTATTTCAAGTTCTTAAATGACTTTTTTCTAACAATCTTATGGTGATTTGTTGCTTAAAAAGAGAGACTATTACTCAAGCTACTCTTAGACAAGGTTATACCATATAAAGAATCCCACTCATGATTGATCTTCACAAATATACACCAAAAAAAGAGTTAAATATTACATATAGACTGCAATCGCCTTTCAATTTTTTTTTTTTTTTAAGTCCGAAACAAATTTTACCCTTCTTTTAACCCCAAAAAAAAAACAAATAGTCTACCCTATACCTTTCAAACCAGCATAATCAAATTTCGAACACTTACTATGTCTCAAACCTTCATTGAAAAGTACAATTCGATACTTACCGTTCAGGCATTTTTTTACATAAGCTAGTCCCGACCTAGTTCTTTTTTTTTTTTTTTTTGGTCAAAAAGATCTAATTCATTTGAAAGGGCTTGAATTTATTAAAAGAAATGTTTCGTGGCTCAATTGCATTCCGTGATCAGGTTTTAGGAACTTCAATGAACTTCCTCGTTCATCTTCAAATTCGTCACTGTCATTTTCGGGCAGTCCAACATCCACAGCAGTAACCAAGCACACCTAAAAATTTCCACCTTGAATTCCACCAAGAGAGAAGAAAAGCAGAAGCTACGATAAAGTGAATAACCTTAACTCTCTAACAGAGAGGTATTACTATATAAATACAAGACATGATATGATATACAGAGCATTTATTTATAGCTGGTTAAGACCAAGCATTACATTTCATTACCATTTCTTTAGAACAATAGAAGGTCTGATAAGTCCACAACTAAAGAAACCACACGTACGGTTTGCACATAGACAGGGCTGGTTTTCATATAGATGTAGAATGCTCAAGCCCCACGAGCCATAGACTGTTCGCCTGGGGGAACCATCACCAAGACTGGATGTGCATTGAATCCGGGATGAGGAAGCCTACGACGGAGCTCACGTCCCTCCTGGCAGAGAGCACAGGGGTGGCATAAGACATGAGTTAGCACATCGCACCCCGATTCGCACCGCTCTCGCTGCACCTCGTCCTCCACACAACTTCCACAGCATCCACATGACCTGTGAAGTGCCTCACAGCTACCCTGTTTAGGTAGCAAAGACCCATGAAGCATATAGTCAGTCGTCACTTGATTCTGTACAGTTCACTATAAGACAAGGAGTGCTCTCAAGTAAAACCAATCTCCTATGTATAGACCTCATAAAGCCGCATCCAAAAGTTAAATCTATTCTGGATTACAAGGCAACCTGTCTCGCTACCTCGACCTCAAGCGAAAACATATTTGGAGCAGCAATTCATCAGATTCATTCTGTATTGTTCGAATGATGAACAAAACCTAGCAAAACACTTTCGTAAGCTTTCTTCCTTCCTAAAAAACTGACCCAAATTACTCTCGTAAACCAAACCATTTCCCACAAAACATGTTGTAGTGACTCTGGTTATATTAGCTATTAGATTTGAATTATATTTCTGCATAAAACCTAAATTACCCATTTACACTTATTTCAGTTAATACACATTAGGCACTCATCCCTTTTATTTAAATATCTAATTTCTCAGTTTCATTTTCAATAAACCAGACCAAGTAACTGATCCCAGGAAGTCCGTAACTGTTTTAAAATCTCCACATTAGGCTCTTGCTCAAAGAAAAACCCTATGATACAACAGCATATAGGTCTTGACCATCACTTTGTAACCTCTTCACATATTCAAAATGATTAGAATAGATGGTAATTGTTGCCATACCACTATAGTCATCCCTGGTCCTCTTCAGATGTATGAGCAGCAGTAAGAAATGAATATGTAAAACGCTATAATTACGTAAGCGTCACATGGATAAAAAGTGTCTCTCGGCAACATATTACATAATAAACATCTCTACTTTAATCTGACATACAAAAGGGGATACTTAAGTTCAGTGAATCCAACTTCACGCAAAAAAAAAAAAAAAAACACAGAGACACAGAACTTCAGGACACAAGGCTGTAGAATAAGCATAAAATCATAAACTAAGAGGCTGTTTAGTTATGTTAAAGTGATTTTTTTTTTTTTTGTAAAAGCTAATAATCAGTTTTTCATTATGATGGTTGAAGATAAAATCAGTTACTTCAAAAACAAAAATCAACATAACCTATTATCTTGAAAGCAAATAATTATATTTGTCCATAATCAGAAAATAAACTCTGTTTACCTGTAATTTCAGATTAATGGAGGGAAATTTGACACCACAAAATGGAAAGTCTCTTCTATTGAAAATACAGTATGCATTTTCTTCTTCTTCTTCTTCTTCTTCGAAAAGAAATATAAGTCTCCTTTTAAATGGGGTTGGAGTGATAAATTGGGCACTGAATGTATTTGCACATGAAAGGGGAGGACGGAAGGCATATGTGAGGTGCAGTACAGGGCCTAAGCCCTGCCCCTGTTGCCAACCCTAAGATTCATAGCAGGATCAATTGTATTTTCACAGATCATGGGCACTCATCAGGCTAATCTGTTAAGATTGACTACTTTAACCAAACATGAAGTGATGTGTCAATTCACATCATAACCTTGAGATTTCCAGATTCAACTAAACTACAATGTGAGTACCTCATGAATCTAACATTACTTCTGCAATTAAAACTGCCAAAACAAAAAAAAAAAGCAACAATCCAAAAAAATGAAACGTCAGCACAGTTGCCTTCCAAAAGGGCGGAAGTTATACCAGTTGCTTCGCCAGAATGTGCGACTAGTGGTTTACTCAGTCAACAAACTTATCTCATGATAATAGACAAAGTGCCAGGAAGAATAGACAGGTAAAAGAAGTACTTGCCTCTAGATTAAACTTGCGACGAATAGCAGTGCGGCTAAGAAATGAAAAAATGGGTGCAATGCAGTTGAGACCATAGAAGGCATTTCCAATCAGATAAAGGCCAGCATAAGACAAGCAGTGAGTTGCAAAAGTCCCAGAAGTGCCGCCAAGTCTCTCAACATTAGTTCCATAAAGCACACAAGGAGCAACGCTTCCAAGAAGACCTAGTCATGTCATGATAGAGAGAAAATATGATAAAAAGGATCCATAATATCAAAAGCCTCTAGAAAAGGAATACAAGCAGAATAACCTTCGATATAACAAAAGTAAATTAATACTGATAGCAATATCTAAATGCTTAATACAGTTAGCCTGAGGAATCCCTTGCTAACATATTCAACTGGGTAACCCCCATTTGTGCTTTCTTTGAAAGCGATTATATCTTTTGATCTATAAATAACAAAATATAGTACATTCAATAACATTTTCAGCAAGCATAGTCCCCACCACTTAAAACACTGAAAATTTCAAACCTGACATAATAAAATGTGATTTCTTTAAAAGAGAGTAAAATTTCTTCCTTCCATTTTAGTTTCCTAGAGTCATTCATGAAATCTATCACAACAAGAAGATTAAATCCAGACGTTCAGAACAACCTCAATTAAACACAACTAAAAACTGGCCCACAAAAGGGGGAAAAAAAAAATACTAAAACTTTCTCTTGTCTAAAGGTTGTACATGACCTACAATGCATCATGTCCCTTATAGGTACTAATTAAATCAACAAAAACAATTCGCATGCAAAGGCAAGGATAGCGCGGATGGGGGTTGTGTCGCAATAGCATAGTGGTTGTTGTGGAATTGGGGTGTGATAGACATCATGTGAAGGTGTTGTAGGCGTTGTGGCGTGAATTTTGCGACCTCACACATCATGTATGAAAAATAACACTTGATTGTTTTATTAAAAAACTGCAAAATTCTAACTAAATAACATATACATGTACATTCTTCATAGATAAATTAAACAGTAATAAATTCCTACTAGAATAAGCTTAATTAAAGTAGATATAGAAAATTATAGGTCCCCCGCTTCACTCTCTCCTCTCTCTCTCTCTCTCTCTCTCTCTCTCTCTCTCCTCTTGTTGTTCCTGATGGAGAGAACACAGCTAAGCAAACAGAGATGTATCCCATTGATCAGACCAAAACAAATCTTTCAAAAGAAGATCAAGACCAATCAAGATCCAAATCCCACAAATCCTTCATGATTTTCACTTCAATATGCATTATAAGAGAGCCTCGACCCAGTTTGAGGAAAATAAATACTCAGATCTGAAATCAGAGTCTTTGAGAGCTTCTTACACTTGTTTTCTCTTCAATCTTAAGTTTGTTTGAGCAAGACTGGCCACTTAGAGAGGGAATCCAAGGTGAAATACCCTGAAAAGTCTAGATATTCTCTGCGTCTTCGTTGATAACGGGCGCTACGACATCACAGGCCGTTACAACACCGTCATCTAATGGCTGTAGAGGCTACTGTGGTGAATTAAATTAGCACAGCCACCGTGGTGCGCGACAGATGCAGCAGCTGCCGATGCTGTTACTCAACGGCCCTTAAGACCGCTTTTTAATTACTAGCCAAGGACCTCCCAGGTAAAAAAGCCAATTCGATCTAATCTCAGCAAAAAAAAATAAAAAAATGGCACCACCTAGACAAAATCCCACCGCCAAGCTAATTCAATCTAATTTCAGGAACAACTCGATTAGAAAGCACGACTAAACGAGCACCAAACCAACAAGTCAATGACCAAATTCATCCACAGATACCGCACAATACACCGCCAAAAGGCAGCAATCACAAAAATCCCCTACTCAGGGATCGAGAGAGAGACTCACAAACTTCGAGATCGCTGCTGCAGAACTCATCGTTGCGACCGAGGCAAGCGAAGAGGCTCGAGTTCCACTGATTCCGCTCCATCGGCTCGCCCATCACGCTGCCGTGAGCCAGCGGCAAGCCATCAGCGGTCCAGCGGAATCCGCCGCTGACCGGGACCAGAACCGGACCGTTCGCAGCTGGAGATGGCGCGTCGGCGGCATCGGTCACCTGGCGGGGCTTCTTCGCATCGTCTGCGACTCCTTCTCTAAGAGAGGGCTCGATTCCTCGAGACTAGGGCAGTTCTTCTCGTCGATCTTCGCCATTTTCAGCGAGGAAGGATGAGAGAGACGGAGAGAGGATGGCTTTGTAGGATCCGGACGAGCCAAGGAGAAGTGTTTTTTTTTTTTTTTTTTTGGTGGAAGAGGTTAAGGAGTCGTTTTCCCTTTGTTCATTAGAGCAAACCGCGTGGTTTTAATCGAGACTTTGACCAAAAAAGCCAGCCCAGACTGACGCTCGTTACAAAGCGCCAAGCGGGCAAAAATTCCAAGGATATATTTCCCTTTTATAATATTTTCAAATACTGTTGCTATTCAGTCATTTTTCTTATTAATTTACCCTTTGAATATACAAAATGAGTAACCCAATTTTTGTAATTTGACCTTTTTGTTATTGTGATCTTTTTCTATTTTATTTAATCTGTGTTTATCTTATTTAGTTTATTTTAGTGGCTATGTTTATTAAATTTTAACATTTTTTATTTTCAATGTATTATTAATATTTTTTTTACCTATTATAGTATTTTAGTTAAAAATCCGCATTTTCTATATTTTTCATTTTTTACAGAAATTAGAGAAAAATATATTTACTTAATTTATCAAAAATTAGGTGGTATTGTGCAATAGTTTAAAGTTCCAAAATTTTAAGGGGATTTTATGTAATTTAAGATTTTCCGTCTTTTCATTCTCGCAAAAATGTTAAATTTTATTGTATATTTTCACTTCAATTTTCATTATTTCCATTTTTATAATTTCCCAAATATAATATAAACAAGAATATCATAAAATTTTACATTTTTGTTTAAATTTCAGATTGACCCTAATAAATATTCAGGGTCAATGTTTCCGTTTAACTATCGATTCTTCTTCTTACCAACGATATCAGAATGTTGACTTTGCCAACCTAAGTATGCATGATGGGATACATGACACAAATTAGAGAAAATTATCAAAAAAGTATCAAACATATTGTAATTGTGTCAATTCAGTTCTAAACTCTTTTTTTTGGCCAATTAAGTCATAAATCTCTTTGTATTTATGTCTTGATAAGGAATCGCTGATATGGACATCGATTTGGCAGGCTTGACATCTCTAGTGGCTAGAGGGGCGAGCTTCGCCAAGGCAAGTGAGGTTGACCTTGCTGGCTCCTGCCTTTGGCCAATTATCGAGATTTGGCGACTTGGCAACTAGCTAGAGGAAGAAGGAAGGGAAGAAAAAAAGACAGAAAGAAAAGACGAAAAAGAAAAAAGGAAATAAATACATAAATATATAATTTAAAATATATATTACTAAGAATTGTCCATGTCAGCTCCGATCGTGCACATATGATGATTGGAGTCCATGTTAACCATTTCCAACTAAAATGGAGCGGATAGCTTGAACTGGCAAAAACACAAAAGATTGAGGACTATTGAAAAAAAAAAGATTCTAGCTAAATTGACACAATTACAATAAGTTTAGAATTGTTTTGGTAATTCTCCACACAAATTAGACATGTAAAATTAACTTTCAAAAGGAACTAAAAGATTATCATAAAAATTTAAAGGTTCTAGAGGAATCAACTAGGGTTTTCAAATTAGGGCAAATCAAATTCTTCAATGGGAATTCCACTTAGGAAAGGTTGTCTTCTTTTTTCCACAAGTGTTAACAACAAGTGAGACAAAACTAAGCATTTCTCTTACGGCTGCACTTTTTCGCTCCCCCTTTCTAATACGCTCCCTTTTATAATATCCAGACCATTTTGTCCTCCGTGGGTACCGCGTTTTTGGCATCCGAAGGTTCAAATGTTGTGTCCCTCCTTCATTTGGTTTCTTCGTTTTCTTTCCTTGTAGTCACCCTCCTTCTCTTTGTGGGTCGTAGAGGTCCCTTTTTGGCTGTTCTCAAGGCGACGATGGTAATAATGGTAAACAACGACGGGCCAAGAAAAAGAAGACAATTCCGCCGCGTTGCCCCAACTGGAACGTCACGACCTCCAATTAATCAACGCACCATTGCCATCCGCCAGCTTGTTTCCCAGGAACTCTCCTTTTCAGGTCTGGCTACCACTACTACTCTTCTTCACCTTCTCGACTCCCACCTTTCTAACTCTGCAGCGAGCCCTCTCTCCACGGTCCTCGCCGACCACTGGTGAATGGTCAGCTCATCGTGCTAGAGATGAAGGTGGACTTCAAGCCAATTATGGAGAGGTTTTCTCCACTGGGGTGGCTTTGGGGGCTGGCTTAAGTGATGGGAGCCTCATGCCTCGCATGCTGAGCTCCCCTCTCAGATTTGGAGCCATGTCACCGCCCTCCACAATAGTGCTCACCATCACCAATGAAGCAAATTATAGTAGGCTAGTCCAATTTAGACTCATACTATTTTTATATTGTTGTTGTTAGTTTTTTTTTTTTTTTTGGTCAATTCATGAGTCCTGTCGTGGGGGAGATAGAGATGGTGGTGAAAGCAGGAGTCTGCAGG
>JAGVVM010004935.1:0-24858 GCA_019149425.1 Psidium friedrichsthalianum | reverse complement strand
TTGCACAGCTTGTTAAGTGTGGCCATGGAACTGAAATTTGCGTGGGGAATTCTTTGGTAGGTATGTACTTGAAAAACCTTAGATTAGATGAAGGATTTAGAGCTTTTGAAGAAATGTGCTCGAGGGATGTTTTGTCGTGGACCCAAATGGCTGCTGGTTGTCTCTTGTGTGGAGAGCCGGGCAAAGCGCTTGAAGTCTTTGCAGAAATGAGAAAAGCCGGGATAATGCCAAACGAATTTACTCTTTTCTACTGCACTAAATGCATGTGCCAACATTGCTTCTTTGGAAGAAGGGGTGAAAATTCATGGTGTTAGGATTAAACTGGGAGCAATGTTGATATCTGTGCAGCTAATGCGCTGATTGATATGTACATGAAATGTGGATGCGTGGATGCTGCCGAGGTGTTTTTCCAATCAATGAAAGAGCATTCAGTTGTGTCATGGACAACAATGATCATTGGATGCGCACAAAATGGTCAAGCTAGGGAGGCTCTCGAGTTCTTTGATGAGATGGTTGAAGGAGGAGCACAGCCAAATGACATCACCTTTGTTTGTGTTCTCTATGCTTGTTCCCAGGGCGGGTTTGTCGATGAAGGGTGGAAATATTTTTCCTCCATGAGTCAGCATCATGGCATTTCCCCTGGAGAAGATCACTATGCATGTATGGTTAATCTACTTGGACGTAATGGGCAAATTAAACAAGCTGAGGGATTGATTTTGAGCATGCCATTTCAACCAGGGGTGCTTATCTGGCAGACGCTGCTTGGAGCTGCCCTTGTTCATGGGGATATGGAAACTGCGAAGAGGGCTTCTGATCATGCATTGAAATTGGACCGAAAAGACCCTTCAACATATGTGCTGCTATCAAATATGTTTGCTGGTTGAGGAACTGGGATGGGGTTGGGATGATGAGAGAGCTAATGGAGACTTCTGATGTAAGGAAATTGCCTGGGTCCAGTTGGATCGGTCAGGAGAAAGGTGGACCGCTAGCTTTAGCTGATGGCTAGATGATGATAATGATGAGGCTGATGGTGGTAACTCCTACTTGATGTTTGATTGGGCTTAAAGCCCTGTTGATTGGAGCATTGCAGTCTTTAGCAGTGAAGCAACGTGATGGCGTTGAATGAATGGTAATAATTGTAATTAAGCAAGGATAGTTCCAAGGACAAATTCTGATTATATTAAGACCGATCTATAGATCAGTACACTAAGTGACATAAACTGTTACCAGATATTAAATATGACTTGTTTAAAGTCCATTAGTAGTCTGGCACATCACTTAGTGCGCTAGTTTAATATACTAGTCTTAGTATGCCTATTGCTCCGGGTCATAGATGGCTGAGTTTTTACTGTCTTACTTCTCATCGTGTCAATCGGTCTGATCTTTGTGGCCATTATAAGCACATGATTTCAACGTCATGATCATTGCTCAGCCCCATGTTTAGGGATTAGAGCAAGATACTCCATGAAAAGCATCTCTTTGCAAGTATGTTTCATTGTGCAAAATCTGGTTTGTATTTCTGCAGATGGCATAGGATTTTGTCAATATCATATGCAAGTGGCCTCTCAGAGGATACCAAAACAGTGCAAGAAAGAAATGGAAAGAATCACCAGCAGGCGTTTGAAGGAGAAGATTGCTAGGATGATGCTAGCGCTGTTGCGAAGACAAGCAGTTCGCCGCATTATATCAGTGGATTGAAGTTTACTTGATTAATTTGCTGAAAGACATGCAGATATGAGCAATTGGGTGCACTTAGGAGAAACAATTACCAAGTGAAATGGGCATGAGTCGGCTGAACTTGAGATAGGAGGCCGATGGAGCGTAAAACTCTCCCTCCCTCCTCCTGCAAATGTGTGCATGAACTTTTGATCATGTGTCTTAAGACATCAAATGAAATGTGTAAGAACAACTCTAACCGAGGCTTTATTCAGTAGTCATCAATCATTCTTAGCCATACTAATGTGCATATAATGTTGCTCTGGTTTTCATTATACTCATCTTAGAGTCAGAACGGTGATCATATTATCTAATGTTTCGTGGTTCTTCCGTCTTGACTGCAACTACTCCGTCTGCACTAATGTCCACATTTGACAACTCTATAGCTGCTCGTTGTTGCTTGACAGATACTTCTCAATCCGCAACTCTTTTTTTCGAGAAGAACGGGACTTCATTTCGCTCGTCAATTAAATGTATTGGGTTTTGTCGGAGTGACCCCAGTTCTACCAAGTGACAGCAACACAAGTAGCACCACAAGTTAAAAGCAAAACCAGGTTTTTTAAAGTAAAATAGCAACGGATACTTTGGTGTTCCTGTGTAGTCCGCCCATGTGTCGATGAGAGTTAAAGCGCGTTCCAGAGAGGCTGCGATGGCTGGGCTTGGCGGTCGCATGTTAGTCAGTTTGTGCACTAGTCAAAGCACTCTGATATTCTCTGTTCTTATTTACAAAGTGCTAGTTTATCATTGTCTAATCGATTGCGAAAACGAATTCGCATGGCCCATATTACAAAAATTAATTAGCGATTATGGATTACTTAAGGTATACCAACCTAATTATTGAGGGATACCACTCTTCCCATTTGAAAGGGGAGAGGTGGGGAGTCCAATTCCCCACCTTCTCAAGAGCTGGGGGTGGGATGCATGAATAAGAAAGTGAGGTTTCACAGCCACTTAAAGTAGGAAAATTTCAACGGGAGAATTACCTTGAATTTGTTACAATGTGTTAATTCATTCTAAAACTTTTTTTTTTTGCCAATAGAGTTCTAACCTCAATTGACATAGTCATGTCAGTGATTTTCGATCAAAATTGGCTAGGTATATTGGATTGTATGACTCAATTGGAAAAAAAAAAAGGATTATAACTAAATTGACACAATTGTAATATATTTAGGACTTTTTAAATAATTTTTTCAATCCCGATTTATAAAACTCCTCACCAATCTCATAGATGCGGCACTATGCGAGCTAATATTTGAGTGAGTGATTCAATCGGACGATCATTAACCTTTTTCCAGATGGTTGATTTTACACTATTTCTGGCTTTAGTGCATATGAAGCTCTCGAAATCAGGGGTTGACTAAACTTACGAAGCTTATGATGTGAATCTTTTCCAGAGCTTATGCTTCACTCAACAGCCATCTGGCTCGACCTAGATTACATTTGATCAAATAAAACGCAGGAATAAAAAAAGAATCTCCAAAATAAATTCAATTATTTGTGATCTCCAGTTGACCTTTACTTCGTCATTTACAGCGGAAGACGGCATTTCAAGCTTGTGGAATTTCAAGAATAATTTTTTTTTTTTGGAAAAAGAAGATGTGACCTAGCAATCATCCATAAGTCATGCCATGTGATTTTGATATTATAAGACTAGTAAGGTCGTGGTCAAAATTCTGACTAAACTAAGAAACAATGTACATGTACCAGCAAATCATGTCCCTCCTCAAAGTCTACATGAGAATTCGACCAAAAAAAGAGTCGAAAAATCGTCAAAAAAAGTCATAAACCTTTCGTACTTTTGCCCACTCAATCCTAAAACATCTTTTGGTGACCTTGAAGTCATAAACAAAAAAAAAAAAGGGAAAAACTTAAGAAATTGATTTTTTTATAAATATTCTAAAATATTATTAAAATTATCTAAGTTAGCACCGGTATGCCACATAGGAAAGTCGCCATCCACATCGGCGATTTTCGGCCAATAAAACTAAATTGACAAAATATGAAAAGATTAAGTACTGAATTGATAAAAGTGCGAATGGTTTAGGACTTTTTTGACAATTTTTTCAAAAAAGAAAAGGGTCTATGTGAGAAGACCCGAGCTAAACGTGAAGCAACCCACGTTTGTTCAACCGCGTTTTCCTTGTTTTTTACCCTTATTTTATTAGGAAAGAAATCCTAATAATTTATTTGGAATCCTGTTAAAAAGTGTTTTTACGAGATATGTTAAGTAACCAAATAAAGGAAAATAATAATTTTCATTTGATGCATCTAACTTTTCTCTTGATGTACATATGTATTGCTAGAAATTCAAGCTTCATGTTCTATGAGTCATTGTTGTGTTATGATTCTTTCGTTAATATAAACTAAGTGCTCTGAGATTCGAGTACAGTTACGACCTAGGAATGACATGAATGCCATCCTCTGATCAATCGATTTTTCTAGCTGTTCTTCATCCTTCTCTCTCTCTCTCTCTCTCTCTCTCTCTGTGTGACAGTTCTTGATAATCTTTCCGGTGAAATTTCATATCTGGAGATGTCTCCTTCAAGCAGAAGTTGTCGGCATGTTTCAGGAACTGTGAGCAGCCATGGTTACATCGAACACCAAGTGTCCAGGATGGATACACTGGCCGGAATCGCCATCAAGTACGGCGTTGAGGTAAATTTTCTCTTCTTCCAAGCGGTTGGGTTGGTCTGTTCCCTCAAACCGTTCTATTCACTTGTGGGCGTGAAGACGACACCGCTGATTCAAGGAGAATTCACGAGGACCGTCAGAACGTGGAAGCAACAAGTTCCATCTCGTGTCTAAGTTGCTGCAATATGATTCAATTGAAACATATGATGAGTAATGTCTTAGTGGATTGGCTTCATATAAGCACGCGGATCAAACATGGCCGACTGTTCCTGTTTGTGTCCTGCATTGCATGATACTCGCGTAACGGATGCTAAAAGAAGGCAAAAAACTTGGCAGTTTATTCAGGCTTTTTTATGTGAATTGCCCATCCAGTGTATTGGTCCTGAAAATCATGCAGAATGTGTCAAACGGTCTTACCCCAACAGGATCCGTATCTTCCTTCTTGCACATTGTCTCGAAGAGACACGAGCACCATCCATATCCTTAACCAGTGTTTAGCAAGAGATGTTGATCAACAGGGTTTTCAGTTTCCCCTGAGTTTTTCCATGCCAGAAGCAGGGCATGGCAGTTTATGAATGTCTAGAATCGTCGCGTTTCGCTCTCTTCTAACGTCCGTATTTGATACCTTTTAGGTGGCCGACATCAAGAGAGCAAATGGGTTGGCCACGGATTTTCAAATCTTCGCCTTGAAGACCTTACGGATACCTTTACCTGGAAGGCATCCCCCTTCAGCCTCTTTGCCTAGTAGTGCTGCTTCTTCAGGGTAAATTACATACCTGTTATCCTAGAATTCTTGACTCTGGATAAGCTTAGCTGAGCATGTTTGTTGAGTAGGTATGTCTGCTCTGCTGGAGATCATTTTTGGATATGCCCAGCACCCTTAGATTCAATCTAACAACAATGGCGCGATAATTGCGATCCATCTTTTTACATCCTCCCATTTTTCCAACCCTTAAAATGCACAGTTCGAAGATGTGCTACGTATCCGTCGTCTGTATGATCTCAAGTTTTTGCTTTCTTGTAGGGACAGAAGTGCTGAAAAAGCATCATCAAGTACAGGCCACTGCAATTTGTTAATATCCTCGGAGCTTTTTAAATGGAAGTCATCCCAACAGAGAGCTTCTCCATTCATCAGCTCTTCAAGATGCTACTGGGTTGAACTCTCAAATCCTAAGGGACTAGCCAAAGGCGCGGAAATGACTGTTTTTGGTATAGGGACTAGCTGTGTCCCCAGCAACCGACTGAATGGTCATGAGTTGCCGGCTTCTGATTCAACTTCAAAGTATCGAAAGATGGGCACCGGTTTCTCAGCAGAAGACAGTTCAATTGTTGATTACGCATCTATCTTCGATGTCATAGATAGCGAATGTGAGGGATCTAATACAAAACCTACAAGGAATTGTCGAGAAACCAAGGCCGGTTCCCCAGATGCCACACCGGAGAAGCTGCTGAAAGAAGAAACCGGGGGGAAACGGTAGCTTTCTTAGCACTAGAGGGAAGGCTTTGGCTTGAGAGCCAAGTCAGCCAGCCGACATCACTGGCCACTGATGCACAGTCGAACTGGACGATTCAACTTCGAGCAGGAGCGCGAGAAGACATAATTGTTAATGAAGATCCTGGATTAGAAAAGCTTCGAGCTTGTCGAGCTCAGTTCAAACCAATTCCTCATCAATTTGGCAAACATCAAAGTGGAGCTGGAAACCAGACGTCCCACTGTTTTCAGCAGCATCCCTCACGGGACCAATTCTCGATGGCTTAGCATTGCCAACAACGATTTCGGGATGGAGGAGCAAGCTGCCTGTGATTAGGGCACATAAAATGTACAATGATCAACCTATTCTTGACCTGTTTGATATATGATTATTTCCGGCTATATAGATGCTAGAAAAGAGGATTAGAGAAACTAAAGCTCCAATTTGGCACATTGAAATGAGCAAAAAAGGTGGATGAAAAACAAAAACAAAACGAACAAACTTTACAATTGATACACGTTTCTTGCTTCCTAAAATCGATGGCTTCTCTAAAGTGCCTGCCAAAGTTGTATGACTGCCTGCTTCAACTTCAGAGGACGGGTCTATGTTCAACACTCAAATAACATCTCTACGGACAGAACAATAAATTAAAGTTTCAGTCAACTCTTTGGTCATATTATGTCGAACAAAATAGTTGAGTAGAGAATTAACATGCCGAGGCAGAGATCTTCCTATACCTTCCATAAAGGGAAAATTATCCAAAAAATCTTAAATCTTTTGAAAACTTACCATTCAGTCATAAACCTTCCATTGTATCCATTTAATTCTAAACCTTTTGATAATTTGCCAATTTAGTCCTAAACCTTTCAATTATTGATTTAATCCTAAATCTTTTGCAATTGTGCCCAATTTAGTTCAAATCTCTTGAAATTTTCCTGATTTAATCCTCAAATTATTATTTACATAATTGACCAAAATACTAAATTGGCAATTCATTAAAAGGTTTAAGACTAATTTGGCAAATCATTAAAAGATTTAAGACTAAACTAACATAATCTAAAGGTTTTAAAACTGAATTGGAACAATTGAGAGTTTAGGATTGAATTAATAGGACAATAGGTTTAGTAGCTTTTTGGGATAATATTTTCCCTCCCATAGACTACTACACTGAAACCATCCGAGATTATTACTAAGTTCAACAGGATTTCCAATCTCAATTGTTTGAGCACGCCGGACACTGGAGAACCAGTAATCTCACAACTGGGAATATTTGCAGCCTGGAGCATCCATGTGACATACTCTTTTGCTCACCCGGCAGCACTCTTCGCATTTCTTGAGACAGATTATTCAGCTTTCTTCCGTTCAAAGCGAAACTCTTCCTAGCAATTGCAGGAACTAAAACCTACATGGGGCAGATAATCTAAACTGAAACATGAATAAGACTTTACTCTGCTAATGAAGCCTGTGCTCATTAGGACAATCGATATTTCATGAAGACCAGCCGCACCAAATGATCCAATATAATAGCAAGAGTCGGTAGAAACATGTTACAACCATTCACTGCAGCAAGTCGATAGAATTACACTGCCAAAAGCTCAACATCTTACGTACCAAACACAACCACAGCCTCAGAAAATGAATCCGCTGCATTACAAACTCTCATGAAGGAATTTTCAGAAGCAAGAGCAGTTACCAAGGGAGAGAAAGGCGATTAATAGTTACCAACGCTACACTCTCTTATACGCTTCGCCTCCATTGTCTATCACTATAATCCAAGATTCAAATCTCAGAGTCTATCCCTACCATTGCTTTTCTGTCTAAGAAAAGAAGAATAGAGTCTGGAACAGAATGTAATACTAGAGGGAGTATGGATATCACCACCTGTTCTTTTGGTGGTTTGACCTTGTAAATTCTAACTATCCAGTTGGATGTTGTAAATTGCCTCTTCCAGGTATTCAAGTTTTACATCCTTATTCCCAATTTCAACCCCCCTTGCACATCATAGCTGACATTACAAAGAGAACTCCATGGTTAGTCCAATAGGCAAGAGTGAAGCATAACAAAGCTTATGCCCAACCATATATAGACCAACACAGGCCTCCTAAGGGGGTGGGGAATTCAAAGACCAATCAAAACCACAAGAAGGTTATATAGTCTGCACTTTTTTTTTTTTGGTAAGGTAAGAAATATATTAGCTAATCACAACGCAGATACAAAAGGGAGACCAAACACGAACCTTGTACCCAGGGTTACAAGGACGATATCCCCGAGGGTGCAAGGGTGTAGGGGCCAAACAAAAGACAAACCGAAAAATAACAGCCCACGGAAACGGCAAGAACCGAAAACACACCAGGCCAAACAGAAAGGGGCCGAGACAAAGCAGGCCAACACGCAGCCTAACAGCAGAAAACGAGCGACAACCACAACCATAACACCCTCTGCACTTTTTCATCTTTTCTATTTTTGAAATGTGCCTTAAGCCTGAAATATAACCAAAACACAACGCTTGATGTTCCAACTATGATTGATTACCGAGTTTACAACATGCATGCTTTCAAGCATTTTCAGGTGCTTGTAGAAGATAAAAGAATCTCCAGCAGCTTATGAGAAGAAAAGGACGATCTTCAACTTACCCAGGAGGTTTACCATATTCTGTTGTCAGCTCTCCAAATCGGTAGTAGGACAATTTGTACCTATAACAAAGAAAGGGGATTATGGTATTAACTAAACGTAGTGGATCATGATGATCGATTACCAAGAGAACTCAACTATAAGACAGGTTAAGTGCCCGTGTCACTTTCAGATCTCATTAGTGATGCAATTACAACTCAACCAATCAAACATCAGTCCATAAAGAACTAATCTAACAAGTGATCTCATTAGATCACTCTTGAGTTCTCACCATCTCATCACTAACAGAATAGAAAACTTGACTGCCAAAAATTAAACACTACTGACTTCTCATTATACAACAAATAACATAATCATCCAGTACCATCACAGTGTGAGGCACACTCCATCGCTTAAAAATAGTGAAAGAGAATTTAATTAGGCTTTTTTGAGTAAATTCTTCTTTTTATGTGACAGAGTCGTGGAAGGACATTATATGAGACGGATAAGAACACAAGGCAAAGATTCCAGGAAACTTACATGAGACAATTCAACATCTTGGGAGCTGCGCCTTTATCAACACGATATTCTCCATTAACAAGGTAATCAGGCTCCTTGATTACAGGAAAAACTCCACCACCAATTCTAACCATCCAGAGAAATCTAGCACAATAAAAGAAGAGAACAAACAAACAGAAGAGACTATGAGAAGATTACTCATTTCAAGTGTGAATCTGAAATTTTGAACAGAAAAAAGTATTAGGAAATGATTGCCTAAATCGAATCAATTCTCAAAAAGCGACCTAATTAATCATTAGTACTCACTCCGAGTTGAAGCAAACCAAAGTACCCAAACTCAATCAATTTCATTTTATAGCATTTAAGCACTCACGTTCAGGGATTCCACTTTTTGCAGCCACATACCCAATTGTCCCATAGAGTTCAATGGTATGCTGCCGTTTTAACAACAGAAACCTTTTGTAGCAAAATTTACTAAGGTTGTTCAGTGTGAACTTTTGTTAATAAGTCATCTTAAATAAGAAGAAGCTTCAAATCAGACAGCGATTTTCAGGTTTATCGACAATATTCCACAATTAATTACATCAATAATTTGAATAAGATGAGATGATGTCAAGGCTTACTTGTTAATATCATCTGAAGAATACCCAGTAACACCACCAAACACAACTAAAACGTAGTCCACATCGAGTGACTTCATTATCTCATATGCCTCATCCTCATAAGACGACATTGCACGTCCAACAGTAGCGATATGTGTATTGTTCCAGGTGTTATTGTCGACAATAACAGTTCTATTTCCCATTGCAGTGATCTGATATCCATAATCCCACCATGACATCACCTTAGCATCAGGAGGGGTATTCTGGCGAAGCCAAAAGTATGCCTCACGGTAGTCATCAAAGATAACCCGGTTACCATGCGCGCCCCTCGCGGCCAACACGATTGAAGGGGAAGAGTATGCCTCAGATGTGACCCAAGTACAGTGGGTAACGTACTTGCTCATCAAATAGAAAGCACCAAAAAGCAGCGCAATAGCACCATTTTTCTGGAAAGGCGGGGATTGATCAAGTGAGCCCTGCTTCGGAAAAGGAAAATAAATCACAAAATTCGTCAAAAGAAATCACCAAGAAACCCCCTTCAGTAATGCAAAAACAAAAAGATGAAAAAGAAAATTTAGGCTGCCAATTCCCCTACCCCCCCTCCCCAATGTCTGAAACAGCAAAGTCAAATAAAACAAAGCTAGTAGCATTCTCCATTTCAGTTGCTAGCCCATTCAGAGAACTAATTAACTCTCATCATGAGATTTGTTGCTCACCTACACATGCATTTGGAATTAACTGCTCACAGATTAGTTCCTAGATCAAAGAAAAATCCCTGCTGCCAATTACTCAGGAGTTCCTGAAGAAATAGTTCGGCACTCGACCAATTAGAAAAGACAAAAGACTAGCCTAAAGGATTTGTCACCTTAGAAGAAGCCTTGCTGCTACTTCCACCTTTGCCAGAAACACTTTGGGGAGCCTTTGTTTTTGCTCTTAACAACAAGGTCAAATTCTTTATGGTGGCTGACACCGCAATCGCACTTATGAGGCACATAGCAGGTGTAGCAACAAGAATCAAACGAACCATAACACCAGCAAAATACATGCTCGTAAGGCCATACATAACTATGAATATGGTGGCATCTGACAACCTCTTGAAACAGAAATAGAGACCAGCTGGGAAGAGGAAGAGAAGAATCTGAAAGTCAAACATGAAAGAAGACCATGCTGTAGGCTGGTGCTCAGAGACGGAGGCTATAATAGGTATGTGGTCCTTCGCATATGTTGGATCAAGCAGGGAGTAAAAACGGCCAGTCCATGGAGAGATGTATCCAGATGCTGTGCCAACTCCCAGAGCCACAGCACCTACACCAACAGCAGAGGTCACAGTCATCCTCAGAAAGGCTTGAAACAACTTGGTGTCACTTAAAAGGTGCTTCAACCAATCCAAGAAGTAGAACACCTGCACAAATAATTCTGTTCTATAAGAAACTTCACCTCAAGTAAGACCTGACTCATTCGAATAAGAAACAGACTTCTTCTATGACAACTCTGAATTGGTGTTTGTCTAAATGCAAAGGATGTGAACACCTTTGCTTTTTGAAGAAGAGAAGCGGGGGGAGGGGAAATGGAAAGGAAAATGCACAATCGCCGCTCTATGTAGAGTTAAAGCCATAAAAGATGTTTTTTTGTTGCGCTGCGATTTGATATGTCTGTCTATCTAAACAAAGACGGTCATTTTAAGTATGAAACAAGGATTCTAGTATTGACTAAAATGAAAACACTAGTGACGTTTTTCAGTAAGAGACATTGATAAAATCAAGTACATTGATTGCTACTTCATTATCAGGATCTTGAATGAACTGCAAAATACAAGTATAAGCTCAACAACAAACCCCAGGGAAGATTCGACAGAAGAAGGAACCTGCATTAAGAAGAATACGCCCATGGCTGCCATATGCTCTCCCGACTGCACATGCTGAAACCCAACAAAACGAATTTGCATAGCGAGCAGCATCCCCAGAATATACATACAGTTATAAGCCACGTACAGTCTCATCGAGTACCGGCCAGTTATCAACAAAACCAGCACATAAAGAGGGATCAGATTGATGATAAACACATAACCACCCCAAGCCGAAACCATATAGAAGTAGCCAAAAGCTGAGGCCAACCCCCACGCTAGCGAACCCGTGTTCACCGCCTTCACAAACAGATAAAACGTCAGGAGCAGAGCGAAGATTGCCACGCCCTCGTTATCGTACGAGCCCGCGACAGACCTTGATATGTACCCGGGGCAAATCGCGATCAGCGCCGCGGCAACAAGCCCCGCTCCCGTATCCCAAATCTCCTTCCCGAAGAAGTAGGCGAGGACGGTCGTGTTCGATGCGAAGAAGGGCGCGGTCAGGACGCAGACTTCCCGGATGTGGACAGCAAACCTCAGGAACCTCAAGCCCCAATACAACACAGCAGCAGTAACCATGAGACCCGGGTAGAGCGTGCCACCAATAATGCGGCCAAGCGGGTACCAGCTCTCGCTATCGAACCAGTTCCAGAACTCGTAGAAGCCCTTCTCGGTCAAGAACAGGGTGGTCCTGTAGTTGAAGTAAGGATCGAACTCGTGGATCATGGACTCGTAGCGGAGGACGCTGAACAAGCGGGTCACGAAGGCCAGGACGTAGACGAGGCATAGGATCGAGACCCGGATCAGGAGTTCCTGCTGCTTGGTCTTGAGCTTGAGGGCTTTGAAGGAGAAGTAATTGGAGAGCAGATCTGGGGATCTGGGGCTTAGTGGGGATGGTGGGGGTGTCGGGTGCGATTTGGCAGTGCCGTTCATGGGTTCTGATTTGCCCACCATGGCGAGAGACTGCGAGAGAGAGGGAGACGGGAGTGTGGGCGGGGTTAATTCCTCATCAAGACTGAATTTTTCTCAGGAAAACTTGAGAAAGTTGGTGGATGGATTCCAGTGGCTGGAGGGTTTATGGGAGTGAGGGAGAGAACCCTACCTAGCAGAGTCAACTGCGAATGGGAGGACTTGCGATGACGCTGCAGATCCAAAAGGGAAGCCAACTGAATGTTTCATTGGATGCATAAACGCGAATGAAGTGTTAGATACGAGTCATACGACGTCACTTGTTGCTGTTTTAAGATACCCTGTTTTTGGAGTAGATTATTCTTGGGCTAAATGTAAACTCCTATGGTCCGGTACTCGCTCCTCCCTCTCACGACTTGTTGACTTATACTTATCTACTCTACCAGTCCAAAAGTCCTGCCATAAACATGAAGAAAATACAAGTTCATGATATAAATGGAGCACAAATTTGTTGGCCTGGAGTTACGATCAAAATGATTATAGAAATGTAGCGGGCTTCCTTTCAGGAAGGGGAGTTTGTTTCTTTAGCCAAATGAGGCTCTATATGTTATAGTCGGTTTACTAAATTGATATATGATATGATAAATTATAATCCCGTGTAATGTGAATGTCTCATCGTTGTATAAAAAATAATTTTGTAACTCAATCTTTGGCGCCAATATCATTCCGAGCATAAATAAAAAGAATTGTGAATCAAGAATCACCTCCTCTATTAGAGGTGCTTCTTGTTGTTGCTCACGTCCGTTTCGAAATCGTGTCGGAAAGGAGCTACGCCATCCTTAACTGCACCTAACTAATTTGTTTCTTACATCTGAAGACTATAATACTAGAATTTGGACCGTTGGCAAACAAGCTCCTCTCCTATTTGCTTACCGAGGATCTTGGGGATCAACTATACTCAAGAAAAGAAGAGGGATATGAGGTCAGTGCAGCTCAATCTTCGCGAGAGCTTCATATTGTCAATGGTAATACTTGCAAATGTAACTGGCTACTGCCAGAATTGTGGATTCTATGAGGCGTGGAGAGAAGCACAAAGGACAGAAGATGTTCAGGCGTGAAGAGAAGCACAAAATACACAGTTATTCAGAGTAATTTCGCAGCTCTTAGTTGTAACGACTGCTTCACTGGGATCTGGAATACATGCTTGGTTGAGGGACGAGGGAGATTGCAAGAAAAACAGAAGATAGAGCACACCGGGACGTCCATCTAGAGACTTCCGACATGCTTGAGATCTTATGCCGTCTTCGTGAGTTGAAACTGCAGAACTAAGATCCTAGGAAGGCGTCGACTCTAATGTTCGTATCTCCCGATAGGAACTTCATGCAAATCGGTGGTTAACCCCCACCAAAGCGAGTATGGAGCTGGGCAGTGTCCATATGCCATCCCCACAAATCAGACCTGAAGCTACTGCCGGCGCAAATACATCGGCCTTGTTTTTGTCAATTGTCTCCCATATGAACAGGATCAAGCTACCAACGCACATGTCGATGGCAAAGTATGGCCCTATGTAGAAGGGTATTGCCATGGCCATTGGCAGCGGGATGAAACGGGACCACTTCTTACCGACTGAGTCCCTGAATCCGTTTATCGTAATGGCTGCCCCGAAAAACCCATAGCAGAGCATGAGGCAGTGTTTGGGCAAGGAAGAGAAGCCTTCCACCCCAAGTTCAGCCATGCTCCGATATACGGTTGCAAAGGGGACAGCATATTCACTTCCCGGGAGTCCAAGATCCTTGAATGCCTTGTAGAAAAGCCAAAAGACACAGGGAGAAATAACGCAGCCCATGGCGGTACCAATCACCTGGCTCACAAACATGGACCGCGGTGAAGCCAGGGTCAGATAGCCTGTCTTGAAGTCCTGAGTAAGGTCCGAAGCTGTAGACACAATATTCATCATGACTCCACAAGCAGCTAAACCGGCGAGAACTCCACCATGTGAGGAGCCGGCCCATGCCCCAATCACGAAGATGGCGAGCTTCCCGTAGGTCGAGGCAAGAGACCAGTCAGTGAGCCCACAGCCATAGGCGTTACAGAAACCCAAGGTCGGAGCGAAGAGATAAATGACTAAAATGTAATACCATTTGAGTTGGTGGAACAAGTGCGGAAGAGTAGCAGTGGATACGGCTGCTATGGCGACATAGCCTGCCACTGCAAACCATGTCGGGATCTGATCTTTTAGGAAAAGCTGTGTCTGCCGTGGGTCATCATAAGACACTTGAGGGTTCTCGGGAGTGGAACCATTCGCAACGGGTAGAACATGGCTCGTTTCTCTGTCTTGGAGCTGATGGTACACGCCAGAGAGCGTTCGGCTAAGTACCTTGAAGAAGTTGTAGAGCCCATCACCCAATATCATGGCAATGGCAATGAAAACCTGACAGATTAGTATGGTATGATTAAAAGTATCCACAAAAGACATAAAGAAACTTGCACATGTGCATGCATAACTTGACTTGCCTTATAACCTTGAAGGCCATGCATGCTGGTTGGGCTTTCCTCTGCAGGATACCACTGACCCCTTTTGGTTTCTATCAGTGGCCACATTAAACCCCAGGATAGAATTCCTCCGAGTAGCACTGAGATATTTATGATGTACGGGCAAATCATCCCAACTCCAACGTATGTCGCGGAGAAATCAAAGTAAAACCTTCACGTTTTCCATGTAAGAGAGTCAGCTAATGATTTTGCATATTAGAGTGCATAACATCGAAGCGAAGGCCGGCTAATAACACAAAGTAGTTGTAGACTGTACAAGCGAAAGTTTGTTAAGCTTATACACCTGTATTGCAAAGCCTTGAGCCCAAGAGTGGGGAACTTTGTAAAACCACAACCATCTCCAGCTGTATAGAACCATTGGAAAAAGCCCCACAAGAAGCTGAAGGAAAAGAACTTTCCCAATGCTTTCACTTGTTTCCTTCAGGCGAAAAATAGAAGCTGATGAGAGCCAATATGTTGACACACTAATGAGAAGGCTTTCCGGCTTAAAGTGTCTTACTTGGCTAGCTTGGCTCCTTCAGGTGTGTGGAAACTGTTTATAAGATGAGCAGTCGCCGTGCCGCTAGGATACGTTAATTTGAAGTCGATAATCATGATCTGAAACCAGAGAAGGGCAAGCTGAGTGAAGCGCTCATAACAGTGCATGGAAGCACCCACAGTTTGATTCCTCGTGGCCAAAGAGAATCTTTTCAAGTGAAGCGTTTTATGGAGATGAATTGGCAATTACTAATATGTTTTACGACATGTTCAAGACAAGCGCTACAGAAAACTAACGCAACATGTAAGAGTACCTTGCGGAGAGGCACCACAGCAAAGAGGCCAAGGAAACTGACAACAAATAGAAAACCAATCATCCATGGCAGTGATGGGTTTTTGAAATCATGAGTGCTTTGTGGATCCTTTGATTGACCAGCAACTCGCTCACTCATTGCAAAGAGATAACTCCCGAAACCTCCTGCTCATACAAAATAACACAGCACCACATTTGCAGGTAAATAACTCCAGCAACTCGCTCACACACGAGAATACACTTTGGATCGAACAAGCAGGAGTCTTTTTTGTCGAGAGAAGCAGAAGTTTAATTAATACTTTCCAGTCGAAGTATTTTTCTCTATTCTCCAGTTGAAATACTTTTCAAGCATCTAATTGAAATGACACTTGACAATACACTCGACAATACACTCTGGGTTGAGCAAGCGGTGATCTGGCTCAACAGACATAAAGAAGCAGTGGTGAAAATTGGAAAACTCCGCTATCTGCAACTGGTTTTATTTGGATATGGTTAGCCTGAACATGCATTCAAAACTTAGGGAAGTTTCCTTCATTTCTGGGTGGTTGCATCCAATACGTCTGAGTAATTACTTCAAAAGAACACATGAACATTATCTCTGCAAACCCCTTGAGTTCATTGGCATTGGTCATCACAGAATATGTTCCAAGAAACGCATGACCTCGAAGATGCACACAAAATTCGTTTGGTGACTGTTCAATATGGTTATGGCCAAATACTCTACATTATGTTGTTCACATAGAAACAACCATCATTCTACATGTCATCTGTGCATGCAGTACGGTTCATTTAGAGTCCATGAACTTTAACATATATCCGAGTCACGGGTGTTTCCGTGCGAACAAGGTCATATAGATAAAAGGGGATTCTTAAATCAATGGGCAAACTTTTAGGTCTTTTTAATTTAAGTTGCTTGACGTCTTGAGCACAAATTGTCCATGCCCAGTTTGATTTATGCAGTAACTTCGAAATAGATAGATCATAGAAAACAGCAAAACTAAATACAAGAATTATCAGACAAAACCTCTTGTTACTGTGTTGTGGTTCTGTTGTCATTTTATCATTTATTTTCTTTTCTTTCTCCAGCTAGAGGAGATGAAAAGAAATCAAATAAAACAATCCAGCCTCTTCGTGTTGAGGTCGGTTAATGGCATCTACATCATCCAAGGAAAGAGATGGACAAAGATAAGAGCCGATGTGGCTGGAGATTGATTTGGCAGGGTTAAGAGATAGCCAATTCTTCCCTTTGACTTAAAATATCTGGCGTTCCCAGAGCCCTTAGACCACCGAAGTTCCCGAATTACGACAAAGAAAAAGAATTGCTTGGTTAGCATTTTAAAATTCTCCTTTCGCCATCTAATTATGAGTTCTTCCAAATTTTCTGGCTTAACAATTAGAGTCTGGAATTGAACTTGATATGAGTGCTGAGCTCCAAGGACTGTGCCGCTTTCAAAGAGCCTAAATTGTGGACTAAGGAGCAGTTTAGCTTGAGCACAAATCACAGTGGACCCTAGCCTAAATAAAAGGATAGCCACAGCATGAGGGTACCTTTACTGCTAACTCGTCGACTTTTATTCAGTGCAAGACATACTAAGGAGGAAATTGTTGAGAAGCCTATACCCCCATATGTGAGTCTCAATTGATTCTCCGCTCGACAGTCAACGAAGTAGAACCAGCTCAAGAAACACACATCGTCATTATAGCAATTAAAATCCTCAGGAATCGGCAGCCAAGAAAAAGTGACAGAGCACGTCAGCAGACAAATGCAAAAACAGAGCACTTGGCACAATTCAACATGCTGTCAGAGTGAAACCAAGCCAACGTACCAGTAAACGCGATGCCGGAAGACGCCACCACGCAGGTCTGGATCACCGTGTTCTCCTGCCGCGTGAAGGGGACCTGGAGCAGCCCAGATTTGTCCAGGACATTCGTCCACGTCTTGAGGAAGAAGAACCCGAGGAGCCCCGCGGACACGTTCAGCGACGGGGTGATGCCCGCCGTGAGGTTCAGCTTCATGATGATGAAGGCAAACAGGATGCTTAGCACGAAGCTCACCACGAACGCCCTGAACGTCAGCTGCCTCCTCCAGGACGGCACGTCCTGGCTCTCGAAGATCTTCTCAACCGAAAGATTGTTGCTCTCGTCTTCCTCGCCCCAGCTCGCACTCTTCTCCTCCGCCTTCGATTTCGGGTCCTCCCGATTCTCGTCGTCCCCCGAGCGATCGCTTGTCTCCGCCACCTCCGACTCGTCTTTACCGAGACCCATTCTCGGACTGCACTCGCTCCCGATCAAGTCGGACCTCAAGTTCGAGTTCTAGGACTAGCGATCCCTCCCGGAAACAACGACCCTTGTGTCGAATCGATTGACGCAATGCGAAACAAGCCGAATTTAAGGAGCTGCTGTGTTTGCTGGGAGCCAAAATTCGCTCGCTCTCGTCATCGCTCGACTCCAGTTGGATCACCATTTCTACTGCTGGCATTCACACCGTGACAGCGACACCTCGCCGCTTGATTGACGTCGATGAGGTTGAGAACGGCAGAAACGGCGGATGATGTTGGAACAGGACGGATCTTGATGGCGTCGTCTCGCTGGTGCGTGAGGAAGACGACGTTGAGAGTCGATGAGTTTGAACTCCACCTCGACTCCGCAGTGGAAAATGTTTCAAATGCCATCATCATTTTGACCCGCCTTTTCTCAGACCAATCGCAACGGTCGGCTTCTTTGCGCGTACTAGAAATTCGCTTGGTTAGCTAACATAATTTCTGAAATGAAAATTCGTTTGATTATGTAATTTTATTTTTTAATTTTTAGAGATTTTTTTCTTCAAAAGTAATTTTGAAACAACTTGAAAAATAAAAAAAAATCCTATCAGAATTTTTTTTAAAAAAACTACTTTTAACATGATTTTTAAAACATAAATATTGTCATACGCGTCCTAACTTTTAAATTAGATTGAATTAGTCAGAAGTTCGAACAGCTCCGGCACATCATTACACAAGAAGAAGAAGAAGAAACATTAAAAAAAAAAAATTGAATCTGCCGTGTAAAACAAGAAAGGGCCAAATACCAAGTTGTTTAAACTCTTCTTTTCTAGTCCTCTGTTCTTCAGCAAGATTTTTCACAATTTTCTCGTTTAATCTAAACACCACGTTCGTCCTATCGTTACGTAGCCAACAGAAAACAAACGAAGACATGTGTTTTCTTAAAGAAGAGGTGGTTCTCGAGCAGCTTTGATGTTCTCGGACAATCCGAACCCGAGTCGTAATCTAGTTCGCTCCGAACCGCAAGCAGCTCCGACTTGGGGGCCCAGTTGACATGGCGCGAGCATCTCCATGGGGGAGAACACCGAGGGTCCAGTTCCGATGACAGCGAGAAACGAAGGAAGACAAGAACAACGACATGCAGAAACACCCCCGTGAGTCTCCGATCTCGTCTTCACTGGAGCTGGAAGATTCAGTGTAGGATGAATTTCTACGCTGTCCCCAGCATCTCCACAGATGCAAACACGACAGAGAGCGCCCGCCCCCTATCGCATCACTTTCTTGACGGATGGGACTGGTGATGATGGAACGGAGACGTGAAGACTTAAGGGATTCACATTTCTGGCCTCGCTAATATCGGAAGTGGGGGTCTTTTATTTTCAAGGGGGCTGTCCACGTATCGCGAACTCGGAAGAGCGCCGAAGCGGTCAAGGAAAGGAATTATGATCAGAGGGTTTGTATGTTGCCCTTGTGAACCTGATCCTGATCCTGATCAACAAGGCCGTGATTCAAGTTGCTATGTGTTGCAACTCATGTTTAATGGTGGGAGGGAGGATGCCGCAAGTATTAAAAGTTATATATGACATTTAGTTTAGTACCAAAAAATTTTCGCCGGCTCACTTAAGTATCAAATTGATTAAAAAAAAATCACTTAAGTGCCCCCGACGAGAAATTCCAACAAAAAAAAATCATAACATTTTATTTTTTCTTTTGTTTTTTAAGTGACATTGTCAATTTTTTTTCTTAACTTCTTCCTCTGTTAGTCGCCTCATCACTAACCAACTAAAGGGAGGGCAGACGGCTGGCAAGGTCAGCCTCGCGACCTGTCGCCCTCCCTTTGGCAGATCAGTGTGCCAAAGGAAGAAAGAAGGAAAACAAAAATAGAATTAAAAAATTAAGGCGGGGAAAACCACCGACGACCGACCTGGGAAACAAAGACTTTCTAAGGGGACCACAACTTTCAATCAAGGACCTTATATTCTATTAGGTCAATAGCAATTAAAACATTTCCCCAGCGCAACCAAGTACCAAACGTTTCCTAGCATCAAAATTATGCAAGATTAAAAGTTAAAACGAACCATCTTCGAGCGAAGTCCAGGACAAGGTCGTAAATGGTTTCGATGAATTCGAACATTAGTGTTTCTTGTGGCGAGTGCCTATCATACGATTATTAAGACTACCTGAAACACCATTTTCACATTCGAGAGTCCATGAACCGGTTTGGCAGGAGCAAAACTAAGACATACCTCGAGCACCACTTTAAGCGCGCGCACAATCTTCTCCCGGTCCAGGACAAGCCCTTCCGTGTTTCCTCGCAGAAGAGCCATCTCAGTACGTGTAAGCAAGTTCTATGCATAATAATGAAGAGAACACACAATTTTTGGGCGGAAGAGAAAAAAACAATCTGGTTTTCCCTAATAGCCCCTTTTACCCCTCCAAAACAGATGAATAACATGGTAGGGTTCCCCGAAGATGTGAGAGATGGAATCGGTCACATCAATTCATTCATTCATCTGCCTTTTCTTCGAGTCACAATCTATACATCTGCCCAAATTAGCCATAGCGCCTGCACAGAAGATTTTTGTAGTTTTTTAAAAACTTTAATACTCTCAGCAACATTAGGAACCGGCAAAAAGCGGTATTTGAGGATGGCCTCCGTACACTTGTCATATCTTAAAACCTAAAAGGAGTCATCTAGTAAACTTGAGGTGAATGGAAGGGCTGTATTTATAGACAACCACCTAGTAATATTCATCTAGAAAAATGGAGGGAAATAATGGAGCTCGCACGAGGAGGCGATTTACAGACTTAGACGCCAAGTGAGACTTATCATATGTCCTATGCACAGATAATACCGAAATTTAGCCTCAACATAAGATGATTTATGATACCTTAGAGAAGCAAAAAGTTCTCTGTCCTTGTCACATATGGAAGCTTAGATGTACAAAACTATTGATGCCGCTGCCCAATGAAATTTCCCTTTCTTCATTTATAAATTTCTCCATAACATTTGCAAATCCCAGTAAGAAGCACACCTTTCCTGGAAAAAAACTGAACATAAAGCATATCACTACAGAGTCTCTCTTCTTCACAATTGCCGACGATGAAGTGATTAAGCTGTTAAATTCCATGATGAGAACCATAGCACTATGAACTTCCAACGCACATTCCATCTAATTGTTTACAATGTAGCAAAGTTATCTCCAGTGTAAAGCAGAGAGTATCAACTTCAAAAGATGTGATAAGTGGCAAATCGATTGAGGATCTCTAATGAATTATCATAATCAAGTGATAAGTATGCAATCGACATTGCCATACCTCCAACTGGGAAACCACAGAAGCAAGAAGAAACCATCCAAAGAGAATATAGGCAAAAAGGCCAAAACCAAAAAACTAGAAAATAGAAGGAATATTTGTACATAATTAAGAACCCTCCGATTGTACAGAGGTATCATAATTCAATACCTTTCATCGAATTTTCAGTCAAAGTGCATGTGAAACTCTCTGTTCATATCTATGAAGGAGTTGATTGCAGAAAAGGGAAAAACATTGGTTGTCAGAGGGAATAAGTACCTCAATTTGTTTGAAGTTTTGAACACAAGGGGATAATGGAGGTAGTGGATCAAAAAGCTTTCAGAGCAACGTGCACTTATCCGTCGTCTTCTCCCTCAGATTCATATTCACATTCGCGTCGTCTCCCTCAGATTCAGATTCATGTTCATCGTCTTCTCCCTCGTATTCAGATTCAGATTCGGCGTTTCTCCTCATATTCAGACTCAACATCTTCTCTGTCCCAGTTGTCTTCTCCCTCAAATCTGACTGACTTCTTCAAGCAAAAGCGAAGAAATTGCCTCCACATTTAATTTCATGCAACAGTTTAATTATGACAATTCGCAGTCCATTCAAGCTTGACAGATCAGGCAACTTCTGTAAAGAATTTACAAGAAGAAAATGTCCAATTCTTCCAAAGTCTCTGGTAGTCACCTTGAATCTCAACCAGATTATCACAAGATTGTACTCTAAGACATCTTAGTTTGTTTAAATTACATAGTTTCCCGTAGCATTCTCACCCTGTTCAAGGCTACAACTATGCAAATCTTGTAGGTTGTCCCACAAATTCGCCAGACTTCTCCAAGCAGAGCGAGAATTGCCTCCCCCTTTAATTGCGTGCAACCTTTTAGCTAAGCTGTTACAGTTTTTTTTAAGCTGGACAGATCAGGCAACTTCTGTAAAGATCCACAGGAAGAAATCTGCAATTCTTCCAAAGATTGTGTTAGTTCACCTTCAATCTCAACCAGATTATGATGTGTAGTGTACTTGAAGACATCTTAGTTCGCTGAATACTTAGATCAGGAAGGATCTGCAGCTGTCCAAAGCCCAATATCATGGATTCACCCTATGCAAATCAAGAATTGCCCCCACATTTAATTTACTGCAATGCAGTATAAGTACATGTGCTTACTCATCAAGCTTTGACAGATAGGGCAAATTCTGTAAAGAATCACATGAAGAAAGTAAGGCAGTTCATCCAAAAGCCGTGGAAGTTCACCTTGAAAACTCAAACCAGATTACCGACATGATTTACATCAAGGACACCTTAGTTTGTTTAAATTGCTTAGATCAGGTAGTATCTTCACCTGTTCAATCGCTGCTGTTGTCTGAAACTCCAATCTCGTAGGTTCTCCAAACAACCAAGGCCTTGAAGATCTTCAATTGCAACACCGAAATGCAGAGAGAGTGATAGATTCTTCAAATTCGAAGATCTCCATCGAGCAAAGTGAGTAGCAATAGTACACAACGTAATGGAGGATAAACTTGAGGGAAGCCTCGAAAGACAATGCAGTTTGGGCAGTTGTGGAGGAGAAGCAACTTGAGATGAGGAGAGAGGTAAGGTCTGTTGGGGAGGTGGTCACATAATGAGAGCGCAGGTGCAAAGACTCCAGTTTGCTCAAGTTCCAATCACCGTGGTATCGAATATTTCCAAGACCCATCAGATTCCGCATTAGATCCTCATCACAATCACGGAGTTAAACCATAGATCCAATTCCTTTAAAATTAGTGAGGTTTGACAGATCTGGAAATGTGTCCATGTACAACCAATGCAAATATAGATTGACAAGACTTTCAAGAAGCCTTGGCAGTGCGTGATATCTATATAACCAATCTCAAGATTCTCAGGGATTGATTCTTATATATGCAATTGCCAAGGATCACATGGAAATTTGGCAAAAGATGTTTTTGGAGGCTTCTATTTCTTCAAGCTTTTCAATCGTCCAAAAGGGCATCAGGTATTTTGCTTATGGCAAAATCCCGCATCTTCAATCTTTTCAAATTTTTCAACTTTCCAATGGCATTCTAGCAGTTCTTGATCCTCGTCCAGGATATATCCAAACTCAATCAGCGATTCCAAATTCTCGATCGAATCGAAGCCTCTCCCAATGATCAACAATCATTTAGAGATAGGTAGTGAAGGCTTGCAAGATCTCTAACAAGCTCGTCTGGCAACCTTTCAAGATTTCGACATTTTGATAGATTTAGAACTTTCAAATTCTTCATCACCTGTAAAAGATATAATCATGCAAAGTTACTTTTGAATATAATACAACGGAATAATAAATGTTGTCTAGCATATGACATACTTTCATGTGGCGCCACCCCTCCCAATCATAAAGCGTACATTGCACTCTCAGATAGATTAAGAAAAAACCAATCCTCTATGAAGAAAGTTGCACAACTTTAATTGCTCAGGGAATATCACGCATGAAAGCCATCGTAATTGTGGAGGAGATCTGAATTCTCATTAGTTGGAAGAACATTTGATGGCAACTCTTGCCAAGAAGCCTCTCTTCTACACGAAAGTTTTGCTCCAAAACCGCCAACTTCAAGGAACTTAGATTTGATAGGCTCTCAAAGACCTCATAGGTAAAACGATTACTGCAGCGGATGTTCAACTTGAGATGAGGAGCTTCAAACTTCTTTTTTCCCTGTCCAAAGGAAAAATTTAAAAACAAACAAGTCAAAGGGAAACGCATTTATCAAGTTCCTATATTAAGGGGTTAAGTTCAGTATTATCATTCGCGCCAATCTTAAAAGAGCAAAAATTTAGGTGAGGATGTCGTAGTGGTGCTAGACATGAAACAAGTAAGCCGATTAATTTTTTTAAATTAAAACTCCATAAGTTACTAAAAACTTATATGGATTGGGGGGATTATTTTACTTAGTTTTCTCACCAAATCCAATCCTTCCTTGTGATCCCACACCCTGCTTTGCTTCTCTATCTTCATGTACTTTTTGTACGAACAATTTCTCTTCCAAGGTCTTTGACGGTCGTGCATCCACACTTCATTATCCTTTGCAATCTTAATCAAAGACGGTTCTACAAAACTTCCATGGCGTCTTGCGAAAAAAATTAGATTCATCCCAGAAAAGAACCAGAATATCTTTGTCATATCCAATTGAAAAGACAAGCTATATCAAGGATATAAGTGAACCTATGACCTCAAGAGCCAGTGAAAGACCTCTAGAAATATTTATCGCCTGTTGGATTGCAGATATCCTCATCTAAAGGAGAATCTCTTCTAAAAGCATGTTTGACTAAAAAAGTTGAAGAGATTGATCGCGATCCATGAACATAAGCTCATAATGCTTGTCTACTTTGAGAGCATCAAGAACTTCTTTTTCTAGTAGTAATAAACGAGTTTGCTCCCTTTACCAAACCAATCACGCTCACCCACAAGTGCATCCGATGATTCTTTTCATGCACATCATCGAGAAGCAAGGGAGGACTCTTTTATTAGATAACCTATCATCTTAATCCAATCATCAATGTTCCTTATATCTGTGCATTTGTTTTTGGAAGATGTCGGAGATGAGGCTGATTCTGCAACCATTTCAACGAACCTTGGCCTCGTTTTGTTCTGCAAAGTCACCAAACGCCCTTGCGTTTTTGACA
>JAGVVM010004934.1:0-27467 GCA_019149425.1 Psidium friedrichsthalianum | reverse complement strand
TTTTTTTCTCGTACGGAATCCGACATCACGCAACGCTCTGACAAGAGCCTCTCGCAATACGGTGGGAACACAGTGGAAAAGCCAAGATGAGAGAGCGCACGCACTACAGGTACGGCTTAGACAACCCAGGACCACGAAAGCGGGGAAGACAGCGCGAGGGACCTCCGAGCAGCCCCAGATGTTCCCACCTTCCCTCCTCCTCTGGGCCCCCAGCAATGGCGAGCAGAAGCTATCGTCGGAGCGGGATTTTGCTGAATTTCATGAAATTTCAAGACAATTTACTGTGAGGGGAAAAAAATCTTCATTTTTATAAAGATAAGAAGGGAAATCAATAAAATAGAATGACCACTCGAAATGGCCCGTTTTCTGTAATTTTTGGGATTTTTTCTGAATTTCCTGAAATTTTTCAATGACAATTTGCCTAATTGTGGGGCTAAAAAAAATCATCATTTTGAAAGATTAGGAAGGGAAATCAACAAAATTAAGATTGATCAGGCGAAATGGCCCGTTTCCTAGATTGTTGGGATTTTTCTTTTGAAATTTTTTTTTGATTTTGATGAATATGCATGAATTAATGACAAATACAAATACGTGCGGCATGGCAAAGTATGCAGAGCGTATACTATATGAATGCACCTAAAATGACTTTTTTTTTGTATTTTTGAATGCTTCCCCATTCTGGGGTTTAATGGTGCAGAAAAGAAAGTAATTACCAGAAAAGTAAAGGCCAGAAATAAAGAACCTCAACGGGTGGGTCGGACCTTTCCATTATGGGGTGTGATGCGTGCCCAAATTAAATTGCAGGAAAATAAATGCAGTAAATAAAGAACTCCAACGGGTGGGTCGGCCTTTCCATTCTGGGGTTTGATGGTGCACAAATTAAATGCAGACAAGTAAAGGCCAACAAGTAAATAAAGAAACTCCAACGGGTGGGTCGGCCTTTCCATTTGGGGTTTGGATGGGTGCAGAAATTAAATTACAGAAAGTACAAGCAGAGTAGTATAAAGAACCTCCAAATGGGTGATTCGGCCTTGACTATGCCTACCCATTCTGGGGTTTGGCAGACAGAAATAAATTACAGAAATAAAAGTTATAACCTCCACTATCCTGCCTAAGTATCAATAATGTCTCCTCCTTTTAGGGCCTCTTGCAAAAATATTTTTATCAGGTTGATGAGTTTTCTTGCAATTGAACTTCATCTTTGTCTAATTCCTCTTTGACATCTCCTACAATATGAGTACTATTTGTGAGTTCTCGAATGACCCTCCATAAATTCCCGTCATCAATCTCCAACTTAAACTCGTTGAAGGATAAATCAATTATCAAATCGGGTACCATCCATCATGGAGCCATCAACTTGATCAATAATTTCTAAAGCAACCAATTTTGCTAAGTAGCACATCTTCTCTTTTCTTGAGGCCTCCCTTTTAGCGGGGTTTGCATAAGGTAGTTCCAAACATCTCATATAGCTTCGTTAGATCTACCATGAACTCAAGCTTATTAAAGCCATTCTCATCCCTGATAGGATTCACCTCTGTAGCTCTGGTAAAGGGTTTTATTGTACATTTGGCTCTATTTTGTCAAACTCTAGTACTCTCCCATCTATCAATGCTTGTACCTTATACTTAAGTGTGAAGTAGTTGCCATATTGTGCCTTTTTCTCACCTATGTGATTAGGCGCATGACTAGGTCTCATTAAACCCAGAAATCTAGGTGGATTTGATTTGAAGGCTCTTTAGTGAACAAAACCTCTCTAGTAGCATTGGTAATAATTTGGACAACAATCGAGGTAGTCGAGTAAAAACTAGTGGAACCTTTTCTTAGCCTCAAATTTCTTTGGGGCCGACCTCGATGTGTTACTTGGGTATGAGTGGAGTTTGGGTACCTCTTCGGCCTTAGCAGGTTAGGCACGAAAACGACGTCACTTGAATTTATCTCACTCCCTTTTGGAGGGGTAATGGCATTTAAAGGCCGATTCTAGTACTCATTTCTCCCTTTGGCCTATTTATGGCGCTCCACGACCTTGATAAGGTGCGTGAAAGTTTGGCATCCAAAAGTTTCAACTTCTAAAAATATTCATATTAGAGGACTTTTTAAAACTAGATCCACTTGCTCATCTTCTGGGATTAGCGGCTTTACTTGCGTGCTAAGACATACCACCTTCTGAGCGAACGTATGTATTGCCTCACTCCTTCCTTTCGGGTTTCTTAATATGTCCTCTTTGTTTAGCGCCATTATAGTATGAAACTTATACTGATACAAGAATCTTCGGCTAGATCCTTCCAGCTATTGAATCTTCCATGTCCAATTCGATAAACCAGACCAGAGCGACGCCCGCTAAACTCTCCTGAAAGGTGTTCATAAGCATTGGAATATAGTTTGAGTAACGCACTATCTTACACAAGTAGTATTCTAGATGTGCTGGGGGACAACTTCCCCCATTATACTTTCAAATAAATTCTAGTTCCTTATATTAGGTGGAATCTCTATATTCATGAATAGAGAGATCTTATCAAAACGAGCCAGTTCATATCCTTGGCTACTCAGACTTCACGATCTTAGCTAGCCTCCTTACACCCTCTTCAGTTTTGGCCATCGGTTGCTTTCCTCTCCTTTTCTAGGTCAATCACAACTGGCAGAGCCTTAGGAAGTGCCTCTCTATTGGGATCACTGTTGGGCATTTGATTAGCCTTCGATTAATAGACAAGCTCTGGTGTGTATTTTGATTGGATTCTGATGCAGTTGGGTATTTCTCTTGGGTGGCAATCATCATCGCCTTCATCCTCAGTAACCATGGTAGGTACATGTTCTTTTGCGTCTCTAAACTGACCACTCTAAGAGCAACTTCCTTAGGTTCCACTCGTCTTGCTTGCGAGTTCTCGTAACTGAAATTACCACATATTTTCCAAACAATAAGTTAGAATCAAGGTAATAGAGAATAAGGTTCAGAATTTCTAAAACCTCATTGATATCATGTTCACATGAGAGCAATGAAAGAAAGGCTCAATCATGAGCCTAGTCTCATGTGAATGGTCCTTTTTTCATTTTGTCGTAAATGAATCATGCTATTAAGAAGGGGTATAATTTGTGATATTGCTTTTACTAGATCAAGAAAGACATGATGAATGTGCATAGACGAAAATGACATAAGTTTATTACAACTGAAATCTCTCAAAGGTGTTCAAAATGAATTAAACTGCAACATCCATATATTAAAAACTAGATAGGGAAAAATCTTCTTTGCAATCCGGGGTGTTTAGGGGCTAAGGTATCCCAACATCCTTCGATTCTTCCCAGTCCCACATATAAAGATCTTCATCTTCCTCAAGAGGTAGCAATCCATGTTTTATAGTACGTATGGCTTCACTCCAGGCTGATGTGGGATAATGTAGTCGAGTACAATGGCTCCACTGGGAATTACTGATGTTCTTTAAATAGCTTGATGTACTCCTTGGATGCATAGTGTGTGTACATTTACTCATCACAATGATCTGGTCATTCCACCTCTTGTAGGGGAGAATTCTTCAAAATATGGATTATGAGGTCAATCTTGGCCTATTAGAGTGTCTTAGTCTCTGGTGAGCTCACCTCATAGTAAATCAAAGGAAAAAATCCTAGGACATATTGTCGCTAGATTTCTTGAACATCTCAAACTGCCTTACCACTCTGATTGATTAATATGCAATTTCACATGTGCAACCCAATAGTGGAATGCGATTTCCATCAACCCCTACAATGCAACCCTCTAATATCCTCCAGGTTGAACATCTTCACTTTATTCATGAAAAGTGTTCCTTAATGCTTATGACAAATCACAAAAATCCAATCTTTCCTTTTCTTTTCCTCTCAAATATTCTTTTCAAAGGTACTTCTAGTTAATAAGAAGCTTGAAAGGATTCAAATGTTGATTGAAGAGCTTTATGAAAGATTATGCTCTTGAATTTATCTATTCTAAATGCACCTTCAAGATAAGGTAAGAAGGGTACTCCCTATTTTGTCATTTGAAAGCATTGTTCCTCGGGTGCTTTGTCTCTATTTATTGCCTGGAAGAAAAAGAGAAGAAACAA
Source organism: Psidium friedrichsthalianum (assembly GCA_019149425.1). Classification (NCBI taxonomy): domain Eukaryota; kingdom Viridiplantae; phylum Streptophyta; class Magnoliopsida; order Myrtales; family Myrtaceae; genus Psidium; species Psidium friedrichsthalianum. The sequence goes on along the minus strand of JAGVVM010004934.1, from coordinate 23,400 downwards.
TATTTTCATGATTGATTGAAAGTTACTTAGGAGCGATATATCTCTTCACTGAAATTGATGATTTGTTCTTATCCTTTTTCTGATGGTAATGCAATCGCACTTGGATTACTTCCCCCATTCATTATCCCAATATGCTTCTTTGGGGGATTGGGGAGACTTACTTCAAGTAAGCTTTCTTTGTTCATCTTCGAACATATCTTCTAGCGGCTTGAGTAATTGGCTATCTTCAACCTAGACCAAAAGGAATATGTTGATAGGTTAGACAATATATGAGACGTTTCCATTAGACCGATCACATTTACCTTCTTGAAGCACCACTCATAAGGATACTCTACACAAATCAACGTGTGAGCAACATCAAAGTTTATGCATGAATGTTTTGAAAAAAATTTAAAAGACATTTTCAACAGAAGAATCAAGAAAGGATGAACTAGTCCTCACATCATCGAACATCCTCGTTCCTCTAAAATTCATTTGAAAACTAGGATACGAGTAGAAACCTAGGCCTCAAGTCTTCGAAAATCGAAGACGAGTATCATTATTGGGTTAGTTGGAATATTCTTACACGTCTTTAATAAAACATATATATATATATATGCATTTAGTGAAATGTCATGATAAGACCTTTTCACAAAGTAGACTACCCTAGACCAATGGGTTAAGATCCAAGGTGCCATTGAGTTCTACTTACAATATGAATTGAAGGACTTAATGGAAATAACATGAAGCAAACAACTAGCATTGACCGCTTTATTCTGGAAAATCCGTAACAACTTCAAATGACTCAGCCTTTTTGTATACCAGTATAGTATCCTTCTTTTATTAGCAAATCACTCTTCCACAAACTTTTTTTTGGGATATGATGATGTCCTGATTGGAATGCCTTGTGATTTGGGGATGTCAACCAAGAAGTCCAGTATGTCTTCCCCTTCTTCGTCATCTACGATGATAACTCCTTGATGTTAGATAAAGCATTTTGCTACATGTTCAATTCTAATTTCTTGAAATCCAAAAGGTTATTGTAAATAAGCTTTTGAACTTTGATCTTTAGTAGGGCACAATCGTTCGTGATGTGCCCCTTTTCCCCATATGATGGGGACATGATTTAGTTTCATCATAACCTTTAAGCTGGGAGGATTATGTCTTAACACTTCCTTAGCGATCACTGCTCTTCTAAAAGCAATTGGAGAAGTTTCAAAAGAGGGAGAGGAAGTGGAGTAAAATGTTTAAGCTTTTTCTTTAATCCTCCAAACTTTAGCACAATCTAAACAGATTCAGCTGGATTTGGCACAAATGACGTACCACTAGGAGCCCCCATTTGGTATTTGACTTTTACGAGGTGAGTCCTATTTGTGAGGCATCTTTCGAGGACCATGAGATAGTTGGATAACGGTAAAATTGGCTTTCTTGACATATCTTAAGCCATGTCCTTTATTGTGAAAGATTGGTTGACTTCATACAAGGGTTCTTTGTATGTCGTTTTCCTTTACCTCCCATATTACCATTGATGGCTTCGAATATAGAACGGGACAGCAATTCCGTAGAGATTTGATTCATGTGCTCCATAGGTATATCAACATTCCATGCATCTCATTTAATTTGGTTCTGAAGGTCTTTAGGAGTAGGTATAGCCTTATTCAGAAGTAATGAATTTATGGATACTTTGAAGTCAGTAAATGTGGTGATTAGATCTTCAAACCACCTTTCTAAATCAATAAGTTGATTGTTTTATTCTTTTAACATCAATTTGAAGACCTAAATGTGGCACGTTATCCATAGCTTGCGGATAATGGGGGTTTTTGTTGTAGAGATATTTCTTCCAGTGTGGAACTTACTTGAAAGATTTAAATTCCACATAGGTTGAGCGAGCATAGGTGTTTTGGTTATCCACCTTGCTTGAAAGTGTACTTTCATAAGCGATCTCGTTCTTACTGCTCCTTGTTACATGTTTAAATGAAAAAACGATATTGGAATAGAGAAATGAAAAAGAAAGCACAAATCCTTTTAATTTTATGCTTTCTCGTGATTAATAAAGATAATAATCTTTACGCGAGTCTTAGCCTTACGTGAAAAACTCTTATCAATATTTTTCATAAGAAAACATACCATTGAAAGGGATATAATCTGTTGCAACTATCTTTGGCCAATTCCAAGAAAAATCAATGGAACATCCAAGAAGAGTAAAGTACAATTCCAATATGTCCTAAATTCAATGAAATATAGAACATCTAAATTGAAACCATTTACTAGGAACGAGAATATTTCGAATATCTAATATTACCTTCAATTTAAAAAACATGAACAACTTTAACTAGTTACCATGAATTACACATGAAAGTTAAACATGCGAAATGATATGATATATGCATGAGTCATTCAATTCCATGTTTCCTTTTGGCAAAACAAGAGCCAGGTTCCCTTATATGGCCAAAAGGTCAAATAAAGGTCCCAATTTGGATTTCTTCCCAAGAGAATCATGTCATTGGTTGGAAACATCCAAGTGATTGAAGAAAATGCCACTATCACATTTCCGTGATTTTTAGAAAGTTTTATGAGGAGTTGGGATGAAATGAGATACAACTAAGATAAATCTCTAGATAATTACACCTAAGGGATAAGATAGAAAGAATTTATACATGGGAAATCCTATTCATGAATACTAGATAAACGAAAAGAAAGTTAATGGAATGTGATTCCAAATATTTATAGAGATGCCTCAAGTCTAATCATTAAGAAATGATCTCCGGATCATCAAATTAGCTAATTTGCATCGCTTAGGAAGGAATGATAATGACTTCACCTTTGCATCCAGAAGACTCGGGGAAACCACCCATATCTACCCTTAAAATGGCATTTAATCCAATCACTTGAATAATCTTTAAAAGGATGCATGACATGTGTGATATGTACAATTTAAAATGTATGAAGAGTGAATTACAAGTTTAAAACAAGAAAACCTTACCAATCGAATCCTTTTTTGTTTTGGTTTTTGATTTTAGGTATGCTAACTTTCTATCTCATATGTGCATGAGACAAGTGGGGGTCTAACTCTAAAAAATAAAAAGGGATAGGGTATAGACCTAAAAAGGCTTCCATTATCCGATTCAATAAATTCACCCATAAGGGCAATTAAACATCAAGTGGGTAGAATCTGTCGGAGAAACATCCCATAAAACATTTTGATGATTTCCAAACTATCCTTTAGTATTTGATTTATCTTTGGTGTGCATATGTTTGACATATGTGGTCGAGGATCACTTGTCGCCTATTCAATAAACATCAAGTGTTGTATGAAGTATTTTGGCATAAACAGCCGCTGAAGACCTCAAAAGATCTTGTCACCAACTGTTTGATATTGGATTTTGAAATATTAGGTCAGACGAGCTGTATAAAGTCCAAACATGATGATATTTGAAAAAGATTGACTGAAGTAACCAAAGCTCAATGGAAAATGCCAACGGGAGGATTTCTATCTTCTCAGGAACAGTATAGTTGCTTTGTCACAGTATGGTAGTAACCTGTTAGCGAGAAACAATTTGTTTGTTCCTATTTTAGGCAAGTCTAATCTGACTTGAAGGAAAGCTACTCAAAGTGAGGATAAGGTGTCCCGTCGAAGTCCAATGGCTCTTTTGCTTCTTTGAAGTGGTTCAAACAGCTTATATGCTAAAGGTTTTAAAAAGAGAGGCTCATGAAGGACAAAGGAAGAACTAATCATACGAAGGGATTGGATATCCAATGTCCTCTAGAAGAGGTTCTCGTTTAAAAGCGTTAATTTAAAAATATCTTGTGATCATCTATAGCCTTGAAATCGTGCAGAATCAAGTGTACATCTCAAAGTAGCGTAGCTGTATCAAGATAATGCGATTTATCGTGTGAAAGATCAGCTCACGTACTATTTATAACTTGTGAGATAGTTTATTAATGTACTCTAGCTTGTGTTGTGGTCGTTAGTTATGTGGAGTGGACGTAGACTTAGGATATAAGCCGAACTACTATATATCTAGTGTGCTAATCTTTTCTAAGTCATTATTCTATTTGCACATACTCAAATACTATTGCGCGAAACATTTCCTCATCCGATCCTTTTCTTATCACCTACTATCTTTCGCTTTGTCTGGAAAAGTTTCGAAACAACCTGCTTATTCACCCCTCTCTAGGTTGCATTGTTAGCTCCAATAATTGGTATCAGAGCTCTGTTGCTTATTATTTGAAATGCATTTCTTCATAGCAAAGGAATCTTTATCATGGCTGACTTCGATGGTTTTCTAAGCAATGAATCCATAGCACCTAACAGGCGTCCATACTTCGATGGAAGTAACTACAACAAATGGAAGAACATGATGTTCACTTATCTCGATGCTTCTGATCAAGACATGTGGAGTGTGATTCAAGATGGCGTAGAAGTTCCAACTGCACCTGCTCTTATTCCCACGCAAATGCCACTGGACAACAAGCTACTGAAAATGTCAATCCAGTTGCTGCTACAGCTGCTCATCTTGAAGCAACTCAAAAAAGAACTACTCTAAATGCTGAAGCAATACATCTTCTCTACTGAGTTCTATCACCATCTGAATTTAACTAAATATCCTCTTGTATTTCACTTAAACAAATATGGGATTGCCTCCAAATGATTTATGAAGGTACGAATCATGTGAAAGAAACTAAGATGAATATCCTGCTTGGGCGTTATGAAATGTTCATGATGAAATATGATGAAACAATAAGAGAAATGTTCACAAAATTCACTGAGATAATGAATGGCTAGTCAAGGATTGATCTTCATAGATGCTGACAAAGTGAACAAGCTTCTTATGGCACTTCTAGAGGAGGGGAACACCGTGAAAACCTCAGTTCGAGAAATCATGAGAATTTAACCCATCACCCTGGATGAACTCATTGGCATGTTAATGTCCTATGAAGCTGAAGGTGTGAACAAGCAAAACCTATCTAAAGGTAAGAAAGTTATTTCTTTTAGTGTTGACCATGAAAATGCAGGAGGTGGAATATCTGCTGAAAAAGAAAATGACAATGAAATGGCCCTGTTCACTAGAAGGTTCAAAACTCTTATGAAAAAGGGTGGAAACTTCAAAGTAAGAAGGAATTCAAGATTCTCAAAAGAAAATAAATCCTTCAAAGGAAAGGAAGAAAACAATGGTGAGCACTTTATTTGTTTTGAGTGTAGGAAACCAGAGCACATCAAGCCTGATTGTCCACTCCTAAAGAAAAGAGGAGGAAGGTTCAAGGAAAAGAAAAGAGCACTCAAAGCCGAAACATAAAGTGACATGAAATATGAGTCAATCAATGAAGAAGAATCAAATCTTTGCCTCATAGCCAAATCTGAAAGACAAGAAGCAGAAGAAGAAGAAGAAGAAGATGAGGTAAATAACTTTGAATTTTCATATGAAGAAATGCTAGATTTTTTAGAGGAAATATTTGTAAAACACAAAAAGATTTCAAAAAGAATGTTTGAACTGAAAAAGGAAGTTTCAAAACTCATTGAACAAAATTTTTCTAAAAAAGATGAGCTTAAGAAACTGCAGAAAGATTTAGTCACTATTCAAAATGAATGAGATCTTTCGTAGAAGGAAAACAAGTCTTTTAAGGAAGATGTTTCAACAATCAGCTCAAACTTCTCCCTTTGTTCAAAAACTCTTCAACCCATTATTTCTATTCAAATTCCTCACTATGATAAGTCCAAACTAGAATGTGAGAGGAAACCTGAATAGAAGAATCCTTTTTTCAAATGTCAAAATGAGATTGAAACAAACTCCTTCTTTTTAGTCTTATAAAAATCACTTTGTACAACAATTCACAAGATCTACTTACAAGCAATTCAGTTACTCAATTTGCAATGAACCTAGTCGTAACAAGCAAACATGTCCAGTTGAGCAAATGAAGCCCAAAAATATCTACTAGAGATTTGACACCAAACCTAAGACTAATACAAAAGGACCTAAGTTCGTATGGGTATCAAAGAAAATGTGAAAATCTTCTTGATTGCAGGTAATATTGAATAAGAACAAATGTTACTTGAATAGTGGATGTTTGAGACACATGATAGGAGAAAAAAACCTATTCATAAATCTAAAACAGGTGAACGGTGGAAATGTCACCTTTGGTGACAAAGGAAAAGGGAATATTATTGGCTTGGGAAACCTAATCATTGAAGATGTTTCACTAGTCCAAGGACTTAGTTACAACCTTTTCAGCATAAGTCAACTGTATGACAAAAGGTACAACATGAACTTTGAAGAAAGCATGTGCACTAGCACTAGCTAAGATCTCACCCAATCTTTCATAGTTAAGTGACATGGTAACATATATCTACTGAATGTTGAACTTGATGAAATGCAGTGCTTAAAGTCTATCAAAGAAAAATGTGATATATGACATAAGAAGTTAGGTCATATCAACATGAAGCACATCTTCAAGATTGCATTCAAAAGATTTAGTGCGTGGTCTACCAAAGATCAATTATGGTAAATATGACTTTTGCAATGCTCTTTGGGAAAGCAGGTAAGATAATCTCTTAAGTCCACCAACTATATTGCTACAAGTAGACCTTTGCAACTGTTGCATATGCACTTATTTAGTCCAACTCATATTGCAAGTCTAGGAAGAAGAAAATATTGCCTAGTAATGGCTAATGATTATTCACGTTTCTCTTGGGTAATTTTTCTAACTCATAAGCACAAAGCTTTTCAATCCTTTAAAAAAACTTGTTGGAAAAATGCAGAACGAAAAAGGATACGGGATTACAGCCATCAAAGCCGATTATGGTGGAGAAATTCAAAACTAAAGCTTTGCAATCTTTGTGACAAGAGTGGAATTGAGCACAACTTCTCCACTCCTTACACTCCTTAACATAAGAAATCAATCTCTTCAAGAGATGGCTAAAATCATGATGATTAAAAGTGGAGCCACTGCTTACTTTTGAGCTGAATTAGTTGCTACTGCCTCATACATCATGAATAGAGCTTTTCTCAGGCCATCGATGGAAAAGACACCTTATAAGATATTTGAAGGAAGCAAGCCTATCCTATCCTACTTCCATGTCTTCGAATGCAAATGCTATATTCTCAAGAACGTGAATGATGGCATTGGAAAGTTTGATGCTAAATCAAGTGAAGGTATCTTTCTTGGCTACTATATAAGTAGCGAAACTTATCATATGTCCAATAAAGATTTGCAAGTTGTTGAGGAAACCATTAACGTCAAATTCAAAGATGAGCTAAAAGGTGTTTAAAGAGAAGAGTAAGAGGTGGATTTCCAAACATCCACTCAAGTAAATGTTTAACAGCTACTACAACAACATCTTCCTGAGAAATGAGGTTTGAGTGACAAAAGATGTGAGGATGATGATGATGGTGGAGTCTTCAAAACTTTGACCCCTCAAAAGATTTCAATTTTGACCCTTGTTTTGCTGACCCATAGTTTTTAAGCAAAATGCACAAAAGGGCTTGGTCCTTCTTGTCAAAAAGAACTTTGATTTTTCCACGAGTGATGGATTTTGAGTACTTTGACTCCCATTGGATCTTTCTCTCTAAGATACTCGAAAAGACTCTTGAAACTTTGCAAGTGGAGGATCCACCCTCTCCAAACTTGATCACACTATTTTACTCAAACCTACTTTTTGCTAATCCTCATTCTTTCGTTTTCTCGTATGAAAGAAAAAACTACCCTGTCACCACCAAGGAATTGCTGAGATTCTCCAAAATAATTCCCTTCCTTATCAGAAGTTGGAGATCTCTTCCGATGAAGCGTATAGTTTTATTTTGGAAATGCCAAACTTTATTGGTGATTTTCAAAAGATTGTACCAGTCAATGTTTTACCCCTAAAAGTGAATTTCCTTCAAAAGATCCTGACGCTTATCATCCGTCCTAAATGCTCATCCTCAAATGATGTGTCAAGATTCAAAGCAAAGGTGTTGTGGGCTCTACTCATTGGATTTCCACTATCTATCTCTCACCTCATCATCTCGCACATGTACCGAACGGTAAAGAGGAAAACAATAGGTCTTATATGGAGCACTTATTGGATGGACTTTTAAGAGAAAAGGAATTGACATCTCTTGGGTTTCCAAGGAACACTTCCCTTAGTTTATCATTGGGAAGAAAACCCTCAAGAAAATAATGTTGACGATCTCTCAGAAGGATGGGTTAATACAGAAGATGAGGTAGTTGCCATTGGACATGGAGATGATGAGTGCGCCAAAGAACTACTCAAGGAAAGATTTGTCGAATAGCCTATGCCATGGAAAAGGCAAAAAGGCAAGTAGCCAAGAAAGCCTTACGTCCCTCCAGACCTAAAAGATTTCAATTTTCAGTGGGACCCTCTACTCCTCCGCCATCGAATGTCCTAGCTACTGTTTAGTCGGATGTATATGATTTGAATGTATCCCTAGCCCAAATATTGAAGTATCTGGTCAAGCTTGAGAGGACCATCATTAGCCTGGACTCCTACAACACCATCCAATCCATTCCTAAGCCTTCCTCTTTCTCATTTGGTTTAAGGACATGCAAGCACACCAGCACCAATGCTCATTGCATATTTTTTTTTTACCCCAAAGAAACGCAAGAAAATTTAGTAAAATGAGTTGCTTCTCATTCATATGCTGATTGCATAATGTTTTTTCTTTTTACCCAAGTGGGATTAGGACTGTCCAATTATTAAGTTACCCTATGTAGAATCCTAATGAAATGGCATATAAGTAAAATGATTCTTACATGTTCACCGTTCGAACAAACGACACATGCATTTGGTATTATTCTTCCAGTGAATTATTCCATATGCCAACTTTTAGAGAGTGACTGTGCTGTTATTGTTATACATTGCATCGACTGTAAACCTAATAAAAATACGTTCAAATTTTGAAACTTAAAAATCTTGATTTGGTTTAGTGCACGGAAAATTTTCAAACACCATGCTTCTTTGCTTCCAAAAAGGGAAATTAGGCGACCCGGAAGAGGAAATGAGCCAGTGGAGCTCGAAAACAAAACAAAACCCTAACTGAACTCTCTCCGCTTTGCGCATACCCACCCATCTCTCTCTATATAAACCCAGCCGATCTCAAGCGCCTCTTTTTAGAGCCCCGCCGAAAACCCTAATACACTCTCTGTTTCTTTCTCCTTCTTCGCTTCTGCCAAAATCTCTTACGGTGAGCCAGGCCTTTGGTTGTCTCGACCATCTTTCATATCTTTCTCTAGATTAGACTTATCTAGACTCGATTACAAGTGCTCGGTTACTCATCTGTGTAGCTTGTATTGCAGTTTCAGGAGAAAGAAGGGTTTCTGTTGGCCAACTAGCGATGTCGGACGATGAAAGAGAGGAGAAGGAGTTGGATCTCACTTCTCCTGATGTCGTCACCAAATACAAGAGCGCTGCTGAGATTGTTAACAGTTAATTCCTCTCCACTCTCCTTTCATTTCGAATTATGTTTTCCTGTGTGGGCGCTCATCAGTTGATATGCCAGTGGCTTGAGAACGACAATAAGAAGGCCCGTGTATTTGTGGGGAGGTTTAATGTGACTGATGAGAGAAGCTAATGACGAGGGTCAACTGTTTTTTTGTTTCTTTTTGGTTTTCCTTGAGATTCCCTTTTGTCATCGCCTTTTGATGCTTACCCTCGTGAAAATTTTCTATGGTGCGCTCAATGCTTGCAGAGGCCTTGCAGTTAGTCATCTCAGAGTGTAAACCAAAGGCTAAGGTTGTGGACATTTGTGAAAAGGGCGACTCCTTTATCAGAGAGTAAGTCTATTTGTCTGAGGTTTTTGCCGAATTCTTGTCGTGTATATCCTTAGTTTCATTTCGCTTCCTCTGCCTCCTTTCAAAAATGCACAAATAGTTTCTCAATAAATGCTTTATTTTATACAGGCAAACAGGAAACATGTACAAGAATGTCAAGAAAAAGATAGAAAGAGGTGTTGCATTTCCAACTTGTATTTCTGTTAACAACACCGTCTGCCATTTTTCTCCCTTAGCAAGTGATGAGACAGTTTTGGAAGAAGGTGATGTATTGAAAATGTAAGCTCTATTTACTCTTCTTCAAGCTCTGGCGTTCGTATAATTTAATATATATTTTTTCTAATATATTGCTGAACCCTCGAATTGTTGAATAAAAAAATGTGGCTGTGTTGTTTAACAAATTCCTGTTGGTTTTGATGTTGATACAGTGATATGGGGTGCCATATAGATGGGTTCATTGCTGTAGTGGCACACACACATGTTCTTCAAGAAGGACCAGTAATGGGTCGGGCAGGAGATGTAATTGCAGCTGCAAATACTGCTGCAGAAGTTGCTTTGAGGCTTGTGAGACCAGGAAAAAACGTATGTCACCTGCTTGTCATGACATAAGCATATTTTCTAGCTGGGTGCCTTTTCTATATGTGCATGTATTTATTTCTTGCACTTTGTTGTTCAGTTTTGCTCAGCGAGTGCTGAAAACCAGTCTCTGCTTTGTTGTTGTGTCATTAGCCTTGCCTTTGAGTTAATGTGTTGGTTCTTGGCAGGCATCCTGGTTTAGGTCAAAATTATGGTAGGCAAAACATGCCTGGCATTTCATGCAACTTTGTATTATATTAACTGTGTATTTTATTTTACGAGTCTTATGGAGTTCATGCGGTGAAAATGGAGGGAAGTTGTCCGCTAATGACATGCTATGTGATGCTTATACATCTGTTTTAGCCTCATATTTGTTGCCTACTCTGCTAAGGACAAGCATGGCGTTTTTATGATATGGTGAAAATGGGGAGAAGTTGTCCGCTAATGACATGCTGAGTGATGCTTATACAGCTGTTTTACCCTCATATTTTTTGCCTACTCTGCTAAGGACAAGAATGGCAGTTTTATGATATTGATTGAGAGTAGGATCTTGGCTCTGTATAATTTGTTTGCCTTGAAAATATGAGTACTATGAAGATTGCCACTGACAAGTATCATTTTTCAATGACCTGCCTGCTTTTACAACTCTTGGCTTGGATCTTCACGTGTTGATACATTGAGATGTTTCAATATATTAGGGTAATTTTGTTTCCAGGCCAGGTTGAATTAAATTCGTTTTTTTTTTTTCATTTTTATGGTTATTCATACAGTTTTGAAACCTCCTTGATGTCTACCCAGGTTTATGATACATTGATGCCTCCTGGATGATTAAATCCTTTAGTGCAAAATATTTTCTGTGATAATCGTTTGTGCATTTGGTTTTCTCATCTTTTCTTTTATTAGAGTGAACTATGATTGGATGTCAACTTTATCTGTCTTTTTCGTCAAGTGTTGCCCCCTAAAGGATGAATCTTTGTAATAAGCTATGGACTTACATCCAAATGAAGCTGTTGTCATAGTTACTCTGATAGGGGAATTTCTGTGCACCTCAAGCATGATTTGCCTTGTTCTGGCTTTGGAAGAATGTACTAATCATTCTTAGCGTAAGTCTATCCATTGTAAGACTGTTGATCAATCTGTTGATAGCTTACAGATATTTGATGAAATTTTTATATGTATATAGAGAGAGAGATAACTCTGTTAACTGAATTTTTATGGCAACTTTGCCGAGGTGATCACTGATTTGTTGATTTCCTCTTTTCCCTGTTGCCAATATTATGTCTGGCCATAGGTGGGATATTTGAGATTGATTGGAATGATGTGGATTGATCCATACCACTCTGGGCCAACATTTTTCCATTGATTAATTAGTTTTGGTTGAATTCAGATTTTGCATTTTTATTTCCAGTTGGGATGACGGTTAGTGGCTGCCATTCTGTTCTCCTTTTTGGGTATGATCGTACCTTTAATGGGACAAATCTGCCAATTTCAGCTTAGGGTGGCTAAAATGGTCTCTACTTGACAATGAGTGCAAGGAATCAGAGATCAAGTCTCTAAATTCCCTACAATTCCTTGTTTTGTTGATAGTTACCTTGAAAAGAATTGCTTGCTTCATTCTCTCATGTTTTTACAGTGTCCCAACAGCGCTTTTTATATTTGGCAGCTTTAAATTTAAATGTTAATGGACGCTTATGATTAGAGCATAGCATTTTGAGCTCTCCCTGTATGGTAGAGGCCATTTTCTTCTAGGTTTTATTGTATTTGTCGTTTTCTGTTTCTGCTAACCCATTAAAGTGTGTACTTTGTCGGGGGAAGCATGAAAAACCCTGGGTATGCTTTGTGTTGGCGGTGCCCCTGCGTGATGAATAATTTCAAAAGCTATGGACCAAATATCCACATGAGGCTTTTGTCATAGTTACTCTGATGGGCAATCTGCAGCAACCCCTGAATGCCTCTATCCCTGGCAACCAAAATGAGGAAGAATGCAAGACAATAGTGTATTTTATGTAATCCTCTAGATTCTAGTTCTTACTGGTCTGCTTTGCCGCAGCAACTTTTGTTTGTAGGGATAGTTAATTCTTAGATGTTAGTTATAAAGACTGTCCACTAGTCTGCATGTGTCTATTTTATAAACAGCAGAGTTGTTAGCTATTCCAAATTTGCTGGGCACCTGCTCTTTATGACCCATTCTTTGACCAGCCCTTTACGTATTTCGTTTTTAGGTTTTGTTGAAGTGGACACATCTTCTAATTTTGTCTTATGGGAGTATAGTGGTGAGGCATGAAAAATCAGTACTGGTGATAATCGTGTAGCTATATCTTCTAGAGAAGAAGAAAGTCATCATGGACATGGGATCTATGTTAAAAGTAAAGTTTTCTCTTTCATGCCTAGTAAGTTCAAGTTGAGGAAGTCATCCAGACGTTTTGTCCATATAGTATGGTAGCTTACATGTGAAAGAAACTTGTGACCCAGGTAGCTACTTTACTTTGGATACAATCTTGCTAAGATGGACCATTCTGCATTGGTCCCCTTCATACTAGTCTCTCTTGAGCCTGCATTTAATACTGTGAAGTATGCACGTACTAACATGACACATTGTGGGAAGCTGTTTGCCTTTAGAAATTAGCAAAGAGGGTGATGCATGAGATGCATTTTTAAGAATAGGTGTTCTAGAGAAAGTAGATGGTCTTAGTTGGACCATTTGATTTTAATAATTACTGCTCAAGAGCCATGATAGCTTGGTTGGAGCTGCTTCTGTAAAGATGGACTTGTTTCGCATGTTCTCTAGAATGTTAATAGAGACCAAGATGGGGAAATTTTGTTGAGGGATCTAATTATAAGCTTAGATTTCAATTTATTTAAGTGGAGAGAGGTGTTGTGCTAGACCATGACTTTTATTCACTGAATGCTGGTTCTGCATAATTTTCTACAATCAGCATCGTGCTACTAGATTTGATATGAAGTACTGCTCTTTCATATTCAACTACTATTAAGCTAGAGCACCCAAAAGAAATAGGCTTTATGGAGTTTGAATACCAGGAGCTTCATTTGTCATATTATTCTGAAGTAAGTTGCAACAGCATTTATCAAGGTCGCAGTCCATGATTTTTTTATTGAAGCAAAAACTTAGCTCCTGTTGTTTTTCTATATCTTTATTTCAGTCTACATTTAGATTCCTGTTGGAATTTTTAAGTGAATTCTTTTTTCTTTCTTATGGCAGAACAAAGATGTAACAGAAGCAATTAATAAAGTTGCAGCTGCGTATGACTGCAAAATTGTCGAAGGTGTGCTTAGTCACCAGCTGAAGCAGTTTGTGATAGATGGCAACAAGGTTATCATAAGCGTCTCAAATCCAGACACAAAAGTTGATGAATTTGAATTTGAGGAGAATGAAGTTTATGCAATAGATATTGTCACGAGTACAGGCGAGGGGAAGGTAATCCTTCCATCTGCAATACGTTATTTAATCTTCTGCTGAGTAGCTTCACCTGATTATATGTCATGTATGCAGCCTAAACTGTTGGATGAGAAGCAGACAACTGTATATAAGAGAGCTGTGGACAAGAATTATCACTTAAAGATGAAGGCCTCTAGGTTTATTTTCAGTGAAATAAACCAAAAATTTCCCATCCTACCATTCAGTGCAAGGTTGTTTATGCTTTAGAATGCGTTTTTCAATTAGCCATGGAAGTTTTGTTGGTATTATTATATTCACTGTTGGAAGTTAATTCCTCAGGGCACTAGAAGAGAAAAGGGCCCGCTGGGATTAGTTGAATGTGTAAATCATGAGCTCTTGCAACCTTATCCTGTACTTCATGAGAAGCCTGGTATGATATCTATAATTCCGGAGGCATTACTGTATATTCCTGGAAATTATTCCTAGGAGATTCCTAGTTGATATGAACCTCAAGGGGGAAATCAAAGCTTATCTAATAATTTCAGTTCATTGATAGGCATAAATCTTAATGGCATGTCTACCTATTTTACATTGCCCATTAAGTCACTAAATTGGCTGTTTTTGCAGGTGATTATGTTGCCCATATCAAGTTCACTGTCTTGTTAATGCCAAATGGGTCAGATAGGATTACATCCCATCCCTTGCAGGAGCTTCAGCCGACAAAGATGATAGATGATCCCGAGATCAAGGCTTGGTTGGCTTTGGGGACCAAAACCAAGAAGAAAGGTGGAGGGAAGAAGAAGAAAGGTAAGAAAGGTACTGAATCAGCAGAGGCCGAGCCAATGGACGCGACAACGAACGGTGCCGAATCTCAAGAATGATCCCCCCTTTTTTTTGGTTATTCCTTTTCTCCAATTTTGATACCCTAAACCATGTTACATGATTGTGTATTTGTGACGTATCATAGCATGTGGTCGAGCTGTTTATGGGTTTTCGAATTCAAAATGTTCATCTCGACACTTTTTCGACTGTCATCTATCTTTATAAAGGAAGTGACGACGACTAATGCTATCTACTCAGTCTTTTCCAAATCTCACCCGGCCATTGCAAAATGATGAGGCGAGGCTCTAGTGTTTCAGTGAGGTTTGAATACTTGAATGCTCCCTACCATGATGATAACATAACTTTCTCGATCGATGGCATTATGGCATTTGTTCACGTGTATGGAAGTAATTTCAAGCTACTGAGCAAGTAGAAGGTTGCCTATTAGGGGAATGTGATTAGCTATTCGCATTAATTCTTTATTGAAACAATCATGGGGAATAGATTGAAAAGGAATAGCCTTTTTTGGCCGATCAAACTGGATGTGAAGGTGAACTGGGTTCCACCGAATTGCGTAACATACGTGCACAATTTTGTTGGGGTGAGGTGACAGGTACAATTACGTTTTCGGTCGTTGGTAGAAAATCCGGGCATGTTTTTGGTAGCTCTCCCTTTTCCTATAATCTAAAGATAAGAGCATAAATCACCAGTTACCTGCTTCTGCCTTGGGTGGGTTGATGGGGCTGCATCCGACTCATTAGAAGAATCTGTGAGTTCTCATATGATACCATCAACACGTATTAATTGGGCCCTATCAACACATGCTGCAATGTCTGTGACAAATTATGGTGACAACTGATGGGTTGACGGTACAAAGTGTCGACGGGTAATCTAATAGAGAGATATCCATTGGAGATTATGTTCTGATTTCACCAAGAAAGCTGCTGATTTTGGCGTAGACCTACAACGTATTGATAGAGGACTAATCTGAATCATTTCCTAGCAAATTTGGAGTTATTCCAAGTTGGTTACTTAGTCTATCTTGGAGGATGAAATTGCTGACGAGTCCAAGATGCAAGTCTCCAAAACTTTTAAATCATTTCTGGTTTTTAGTTGATTTAATTCATTTCTAGTTACTAGGTCTTTTAATACGTTCTAAATCCCATGTGTCTTTACTGTTTGTGGAGTCTCTATGTTGTGTAGTCCCTATGTCCTTTATTGTTGTCTATTTCCTATGTTTGAGTCCCTCTATATATAGAGGAAGGATTCTCCATTGTAAGGCATACCATTTTGAATGAATGAGAATTTCTCTGCATAAGTTGAATTACAAATCCCCTTCGACATCTTTATCTTTTGAGAGTGGATACTCATTGGTGGTGAGACAGAACCCTTTATCCTCGGATGGTGGCATAGTCTTTATACCGTGGTTGTAAACTTTCATCCTATCCCGATCTTTATCCTTGGATGGTGCTATCTTTAGGCTTTGGTGGTGATTGTTCTATCCTTTATTCTGTATTCTCACCGGCGATATCTTTACGCCTTAGTATTAGTTCGATTTTCTATTGGTTCTTTTCTGCTCTCATACACTATTCCATACACTTTATCCTGAAATTCCCAATACTCCGTCCATACACTTCATTCCATTGTATTGATTGCAACTCCCTTCCTAAGGAATCACTCGCCCAAACATTTATCAAGTTGGTATCAGAGCTCAAGGTTGAACTCATTTGAGTGATTCCTTTTATGTTATCCAATTTTCAATAATATGGATGATCATATTCCAAGAGATCTGACTTTCAAGCAAGCGCAAAACCGAAGGCATGTCTGTGCCGTCGAGAATCTCATAGGCAAATGGAGCATCTCTTCGAATGCTTTGAGCAGCTAGCAAGATGTCTCGACAAACAACGCTAACGCAACGATTCCAATTCTCCTCAAAATTCTACAGATGGTTCTGGTTCTACTGGAGGAAACTCTAATGATTCTGATTACCGTGCTCAGCGAAGAAGAGGGAGGCACAAGGAGAACGATCGTGATGTCAAAGTGGAGGTCCTTGAGTTTGAAGGAAGTATTAATCCTGATGACTTTGTGGATTAGCTTCACACACTCGAACGAGCTTTTGACTTCAAGTCATACTTGGACGAGAAGAAGTGCAAGGTCATTGTTCTAAAGTTGACCAAATACGTTCCCTAGGGTGGGAAAACTTGAAGCATCAATGTGGCAACCCTCTTAGAATTTCTAAAGGGGTTAATAGATTGCCGGGATCTCATCTACTCTATAGGACAAATGAGATCAAGGCATGGACCCTCCTAGATCCATACCAAATCGTGTTGAGGAGAAATTTTAAATGTGGTTGACCTTAGTGTGGTCAGGTGACATGTGATTAGTGCACGCCATTAGAGTTTCCATCAATCTTTTTTGGAAGGTAGATTGGAAACCTTGCTAAGTGGTTGAGTGATACCATTCGATTACGCGAAAACCAAAGAAGAGGGTCCGGAGACTTAATTACGTCAACTTTTCAGTCGATACCTTTTGATACCTAAGTTGAGCAATCTTCTAACAATGAATTTCATGCAAACGTATTGGGGGTGGGGGTAAGCTCTAGCATCCAAAGGGTTTTATGGATAGGGAGTGACTATCCTAATAATCACAATCAATAATGAAAGTTGCGCAAATTGAGGAACCAAGTCATGAGGATAAATCACATCGAAAACATCACTCAATTTGTCACATGGCATACCTAATGAAGTCCTGTGGGTTTAAAGAATGCACCATTAAGGTTCATGGGTAATTTGGGAAATTTTGGGATAAAATGTTTGGAGGGGCAAAATCGTCAATTTTTAAAATTTGGGGACCAAAATCGATGAAATGGTTCAAACCAATTGAATGTGGACATTTCCCATTTTTCATGATTTTTGGGAATTTTTCTAGGAATTTTCTAATTTCTTAGAATTTTTTCCCATTTTTGGAATTTTCTATTATTTTATGAATTTTTATTGATTGTTCAAACCGGGTCGGGTCAACCCAACCCACGCCTCACGAGCACCCGACTTGGAGCAAATTGGTCTAGGCCAGCCTAAGAAAAGACGTCGCTAGGGCTTCCTTTTTTTTTTTAATTTTTTTAAGATTTTTCCAAAATTTTTTATTCTATTTTCTAATCCTATGGTCCAAAGTGGACCAAGTGGCTAACCCATGTCCCTCATATCTACATGCCAAAACCGACAGCTCAGATGAACCCTTGACCAAATCTCAAGCGTCCATTTTTATTTTTTTTAAATTCTATTTTTATATTTTTGAAAAAGTCTATTTTTCATTTTCTGAAAAAATGCTACATCACAACACATTTTGAAGCCACGGATGTTGAATCTAGTGCTTCTTTTTTGAAAAAAAAAAGGACTGGGGAGCCTCAAACGCTAACGTGGCTACCACATGGAGTCATATTGGCACCACCTCAGCCATTGACCGATCAATGGTCACGAGGTTGAAGAAAACCTTCGACGATCGAGAATCCTCCAGTGAGATCTAATAGCGAAATGTTGATGGATTTGGCCGATCTATAGCTCGTTGGAATCGTCTCAATGTCTAGACAAACAGACTCAAGTCCTAGCTAAATCTAATGGTGAAATCAATAGAACCAAAGCTTGAAAGCTCATGGCCATGGCGGATTTAAACGAGCAACACAGAGCAAATCTAGATCTAAAACTCACAAAAAAAGTCCATACAAAGTTGAGAAGTCTCACCTGAGGTCTTGATCGAGTCTTAGATCGCCAGTTTGCCTAGGAAAGCTTCTATGGTTTTGGCTATGATGAAGACTTGGTTCGGTGCCAAATTGACGCAAAAGATGAACATAGACAAGCTTAGGGATGCATTTTGAGATGTTTTTTTTTTGGGTAAGGGATGCATTTGAGATGTTTACAACTAGTTTTAAGAAAAATGGTCGAGTGATTGAAGATTCGCCATTAATGGACCTCCGAAGCTCCTAAAACGGCACTTGCCTTTTCCAACGATGAAACGCTGCACGAAGGGGTTCCGGATGCTCACACCGACCTCACGATGCTTGTTGATCACCTCTCGAAGCTTGACTCCCCCTAGATCTTCGTGACGAAGTTTGAAAAGCTTTGGTGATGCACAAGCCCTAGCAGAGCACTCTCTTGCCTCATTTCTCTCTAATCTCTCCTAGAGTTTGTTGCAATCAAATCCAACTGCCTTTGATTGACACCACGTGGGATTTATATATCTAGAGCTAAAAAAAATTTGCATGGGAGGGGCTGCACCACCTCAAAACTCACGTGCCCGATGCCCAAAACACATGCCATTGGGTACGCTAGCATCGGGCCAACTCTAGCTGCTTGATTGGAGCTTCGGTGTGCACGAAAAATGGTGTGAAAAATGGCTTGATTTGGTGTCTTCCCTTTGTGCATGAACTTGCAAGTTTTGGAGAAGATGGGTATAGTCGAGTCAGATCTGATCCAGCTCGGCAGACCTAGTTGACCTGAAATAGCTAAATTGACCCTGTAAACTTCAATTTTTCAAATTAAATCATAAAATTAGACATAGGGATGAATTATATCAGAAAATGTGATTTTTATGGAAAATATCCAAGAAATCATACAAAAACCCCAAATTTTCTATTTGACCCGAGAACCCATTTTGAGAAATCCAAACACTAGATGGCCATTTTAAATCAAACCAATGCCACGAATGGACTCAGATGGTTGAAAACTAGAGAGTGACGGGCTTGGACTTTTAAGATGACCCTTGGAAAAATTTTAATTTCATTCAGATTGAATTAAGGGACTAATTTGCAAAATTCTTGTGTAGTTTAGTCCTTTTAACAAAAATTGGGCAATTCCTTAGATTTTGGACTAAAATGAATTTTTGGTGATGGAGTAAGGTGTCATGACTATTGCAACCCTCCTCGAGGGAGGGGTTAATGAAGTGCCTTCGGATCTCGACGCTCAATAGGATGGATGAGGTTGAGGCGCTAGCCCTCCTCAGTCCATATCAAATCGAGTTAAGGAAGAATTTTAAATTGAGGTCGACCTTAGTGTGGTCGATGACATGTGATATTAGTATACATGCCATCGAGTCACCACCAATCTTTTTTGGAATGTAGAATCAAAATCCTACTGTGCGATTGGTGAGAGAACATTCGGCTCTACGAAAATCAAAGAAAAGGTTTGGAGACTTTGTTACGAAGACTTTTTAGTCGACACTCTTCGATACCTAAGTTGAGCAATTTTCTAACTTATAGATTTCATGTAGATGTTTTTTTGAGTAAGGTAAGTCCTAAAGTTTTAAAGAGTCCATGTAGGTGGGAAAAGACTATCCTATCAGAGATAGTGATTGAAAGTACATAGATAAAAGAGTCAATATGTTCAGATAATCATATCAAATCATCTTAGAGAATGTACTAATTAGTCATGGTAATTTGGAAAGTTCCAGTCAATTGATCTGAAGGTCAAAATGGTCATTTTTTAATGTTGGGAACCCAAAATCATGAATTAATTCAAACCAATTGAATATGCTCATTTCCTATTTTTTGTGACTTTGGAATTTTAGATTTTTTATGAATTTTCCTTTTTGTGGATTTTAAAGCATTTTTTGAATTTTTATTTATTTTCATTAAATTTTTCAGATTTGGTTGTGTTAAACGGGCCCACAAACTAAAGGCTTGACCCAACCCATGCTGGTTTGACCCAAGGCCTAAAAACGACGCAGTTTTGATATTTTTTTTTATTAATTTTTCTAATTTTTTTTAGGATTTCCTGAGATTTTTTTTTAATTGCTAGATCTGACGATCTGGAGTGGACCATGTGGCTATCCATGAGCGCTAGATCAAACGACTAAATCCTACGGTCGCGATCAAGCCTTGACCAGATCTTGACTGTTCAACCTAATACTAAAACTACGGTTAGATTAAACCTTCAGACAAAATCTCAACCGTCCAATCTATTTTTTTTATTCTGAAAAAGCTTTATACATTGAAAATGATTATTTTTATTTAAAAAATAGATCTTGACAAGTGATAGCATCCCCACCATTCAATCTATTTTATTTTTTTATTGTAAAAGATTATAACGACTAAGCCAACGTGGCATGCCATGTCGGACTCTGACCAGTCAAAGAGTTGACATGGCAAGGCCACGTTGACGCTACCTCGACGGTTGACCAGTCAACTGTCAAGAGGTTGAACACAACCATGGATGGCCATGGTTCTCCAATGACATCTAATGATGAAACAATCACCGATCAGCCTATACCTAATGCCAATCAACTTGGCCTAACACGCAAATCAGCATAATCTAAATCTAACTAGATCCAACGACTAAAATAGGAATGATCGAGCTTGCACAGACTAACCATGGAAAACTGGAACTCACAAACTAGAGCATAACTATGAAAGTCAATCAAGAATAGCTTCATAAGGAGTTCAGGAGACTTACTTCGAACACTGATCGAGCTCTCGATTACTAGATTTGGCAGGCCAAATCGTGACTGGTTGAAGGTTCGACTTAAGTTATCAAGCTGATCAATGCAAAAGAAGTGTGATCATGCTCAGTGATTTCTAGGAAGCAAAATGCACACAAAATATGAACAATAACGGTCAGATCAAAGATCCGTCGTGGATGCTAGTTCAAAGCTCGAAAGTGCGACTAACCAATCTAGAAGTTCTCAAGCCTCGTGACCTAGTTCAGTCGACTCTCCTAGAGTTAATGCCAAATCATCATGGCCAAAGTTCCACAGTGCGATCTTCGGTTCCACTCAATGGCGATTCTAAGAGCTTCTCTCTCTCTCTTCTTTGTCTCTTGAACAAAACAAAACCTCCTCCTTTCTCCAAAATGCGTTGAGTTTGTATATCCCCCTTGCTCGAAATTTCATGCGCAGAAAGATTCACCAATTTGAAATAGCATGTGACCACGTGCCAAATGGTCATATCGATGATGTTGGATCCTCAAGCCACGTGCCAGATTAATTTGACACTCCAGCGAGCTCCCATTAGTGTGAATGGCTCAGTTTGTCCTTAAAGTTGACTTTCATCCTCGCAGTATTGATCGAGCTGGCTATTGCAACATCCAGCCACTATTAGGCCTCCAAACTTGGTGTAATCGAAAGGGGATGATAGGCTACAGGGCCCATCCTTAGAATCTCTATTTAAGCTCGGGAAGGTTTGATAATTGGGTGTTAAAAGTTCAAACCTCTCAACCATTTCAACCTGTGTGAAGGGGAAAATGGGGAAGATGACACTGTGCAGGTTGTTGGTCGGATCAAGTTTAACCCAACAACTTGCCAATCAAAAAATTAGATCCCCTATTTCTCAAAAGTAATCAAACTAAACCCCAAAATTGGCTCTAGGCATCAAATCTATCGAAAAAAAATGAGATTTTCTCAAAAATTTCAAGGAATTACACAAAAACCCCAAATTCACAATTTGACCGAGGAACCAGTTTTTGGCAAAAACGAACCCTATATGACCTTTATAGGTCAACTAATGCCACCATTCGATTAGAAGGTAAAAAAAATAGGGGGTGACATGCTTATATTTTCATTCGGTCCCTAAAAATTTTTAATCAAATTTTATTGAATCTAGGAACTAATTGCAAAATTTAATTGTGCAGTTTATTTTTTGGCAAAATCCGACAATTCCCTGGAATTTTTGGACTAAAATGCAATATAGGGGAGTTTCATGACTCTGAAAATGTGAAAATAGAAAATAAGAGACTAAAATGTGATTTTTTGGATTTTCGGGAATTAATTTAGGAATATCCTTAATTAAGAAAACCATCATGCTGAATCATATTTACAAAATTTTCTCCAGCCAAAATGAAAAAAAATTAAAATATAAAAATGGCTATTTTTGTGTATTTTTTTTGGCCTCGATACTTTTTTTTTGTGAATTTTCAAGTATTTTTCATTTTGTGAAAATATTACAAAATTAAAAAAATATGAAAAAATTATTTTTTGTTCAAAAATTCTTCCTTGGGCTTGGCCAAGGCTTCCAAATTTGATTTTCCAATTTATAAATGTTTATGAATTTTCTAATATTTTTCTAAAAAAAAATCGTTGGTAAATATTGAAAATATGAAAAATAAATTTTTTGTTGAAAAATGGTTCTTTGGGCTTAGCCAAGACTTCCAAAGTGATTTTCTAATTTTATAAATTTTTATAGATTTTCTAAGATTTTTCAAAAAGAGATCGACAAAAAATTAGTGTCAACAGCTGCCATCTTTGAAATGGGGCTCGTGAAAGATTACTTTTAAAGATAGGACAACACTTGAGATTCTAGTCAACTCGACGGGGTAGAAAAAATTCGTGACATCCGACTCATTCCTTCTTTGATGCTCCTTTTGATATGAGAGAGAGAAAGGTCGAGAAATTTACCTGAAGCAACCTATTAGTTGTATGGATATCATAATTGATCTGCAGCTAGTGGAGTGAGAACCGAAGGATTCTTAAAGAAATGCCTAGGGGATTAAACTTGGATCCATATGGTAAGTCAATCCATGGAAGTTCCTATTAAAAAGGATTCTATTATTAAACTCAATTAAGATCTAACATGAATGGTAGGTTGGCCCATGAGGTTTTTAAAAATTTTGCTTAATATGGTAGGGTTCAACCCAATATAAAGTTTGAAATAGTTTCTGGAAATTTGACCTGTCCGGTAGTTCACTCCGTAGAAGTTTGACTCTTAAATGATAGAGACAACCATGGAATCGACTCTTAAAGATAGAGACAGCCCTTAGAATCGACTCTAAGGATAGAGAAGTTATAGAATCGACTTCTTTAAGGACAGAAATAGACCAAGATTCAACTTTTTAAGTATAGAGACAACCATAGAATCAACTTTAAAGGATATAGATAGG